>PVJS01011361.1:0-45924 GCA_004027185.1 Glis glis | reverse complement strand
TGTGTGTGTGTGTGTGTGTGTGTGTGTGTGTGTGTGGTACTGGGGACTGAACCCAGGGACATTCTACCTCTGAGCCACACCCTCAGTTTTTTTGTTTTGAAACAGGGACTCACTAGGTTGCTGAGAGTCTCACTAAGTTGCTGAGGCTGGTTTCAAACCTGCAATCCTCCTGTCCCAGCCTCCCAAATACTGGGATTATAGGCTACCACACCCAGCAAAAAACAACCTGTCTTTCACCCCCTCTTCAATGCAATTTTAGAACTATGTCTGAGCAGTTAGCAAAACAGTATTTACTGAGCACAGTGATATTTGGAAACATCGTCTCCAGTCTAATATAATGATGGGGGAAAGGCACAGGAAAAGTCCAACTGAATACAACTTCATTGGGTAAGCAAAGATAGTAGAAATCAAAATACCATTGTATCCAAGGTTGGCTTGACCCCAGAACAAATAAATACAGTTATTTTCTGGGCCTTTGCCTCCTTTGCCAGGTCCTGGGATTCTGGCCTCTTGCTCAGGAAGCTGCTTTCCAAGGTGACTACCAAGAATGCCCCCTGATGGTTCATCTCACAAACAGGTTACACTTGCAAAGTGCAAACTCTACCTTCTCCTTGCCCTGATCTCCTCCCTGTCTCCTCCTGGTCCCAGCCAGGACTGACACCTCACACCTCACACTCAGCAAATCAGACATAGTGAACCACTGGTATTTTTCCCTGGAAGCTGCATGGTGGGAAGTTTAAACTTGAAATTCAAAAGACCTGGCTTCCCTTGACCATGCAAATGTCTGGGAAGTCCCCAACAAGTCACTAAACCTTTCAGGACTCAGACTTATGGAGCAATGTTCTATTCCCAGGCCAATTTATTCAATGACACATTTGTGCAAGTCAAGCCCTGGTTTGTAAAAGACATAGTTAATTTTTAATCTAGCCGTGTGTAGTGTTAGGACAATGTTGAGAGGAAGTCCCTAATCATTTCCGTACTTGTCCAGTATGAAGGATTAAAATAAATATAGAAAATGTGGGAGGTGAATTAGATTCTGGAAGATCTAAAGTCATGAAAATGATGGAAACAACTTTGCTGTTGTTTAAAGGCTCTTAAATCAATGTCCTAGCGTGGCCTTCTAGGCTGTGTAGAAAACCCATTTGGTTTTTTATTTAATTGTCAGTGTTCACTGTTTAATTTTTAAAAATCAATTGATCTTCTATTGCAATCTGTACTCGGTATTCACTGTGCCAAGCTATGGGAAGAAAAAAAATGAGCAGAACAGACAAATTTCCTGCATTCTTAGAGCTTCCCACCTACTGGAGGAGACGGGAATAATCAGATATCCACACAAGGGCATATTTACACATTGTGATAAACCTGAAAGGAAAAAATACCAGAGCAAAGAGCCCATAGAAGGGGGGCGGCAGCCTCACAGGGCAGCGAGGGCGAGGGTGCCTCTCGAGGAACTGAGCTTTGAGGTTGAAGAATGTGTGGAGGTTATTTAGCACGAGGGCAGCCTGGACAGAGGCCCAGAGCTGAGGGGAAGTTTTCTCCAGGTCACCTTAAAGTCCTACGACTTACCCGGGGACAGGTATGCAAGCATTTCCTTTTGGAAAATTCCTGTATGTTCTTAGCAAAGTATTAATCTTCTCAAGTCACTCAAAGCTGACCCACCTTTAAATACAGTCATTAACTTCTCCCTGATCAAATGCTCTTGAGCTCCCTTTGCCCCATTATCCACCAGTACAGGGATGTCTTCTGTTGAATTTTTACTTCTGTCTTGCTTCTTCATTACCTACAGTGAGTGAGGTCCTGGGTGGCTGGGTAGGGCCAGCCCAGCCCTTGGCTGGCGACCACCTAGACACTTCAAGCAGCAAGTGTCTTAAAGGGGAAGAGGGCCCATCTCCAGAATTTGATGTCAGGTTGCCCAGGGTAACGTGTAAGACAGTTTGAAAAGCACTGGCAGAAAATTTCACGCTTTTCCAGCTTCCTGAATTAGAGAAGCAGGGTGGAAGTTGGTGAAGGGACTTAAATAAAAAACCCAATGGGCTTCCCACACCCATTTGGAATAGAAAGTCGTCTGGATGCATCTACCTGGGGTGTAAATGGTGTGTGTACACCGGAACACACCAGTGAGAAGACTTATCCCTTGGCTCTGCCCCCCTTTAAGACACTGCAAGAGGAAACTCATCTAAAAGTTTCTAGGATGTCATCTGGGACAGAGAACAAAGGATCAAAGGAGATAAAATATTACAGAGGAGGCATTCTCTGGATGAAGCATGCACCCCACCTCCACCCTCCCCACTGAATTCTGTAAATCAACACCTATTAATATTCCATTCTGCACACAAGCCAGTTCTTTATGATTCCTCACTGACAAAATCTAGATAGACATCTATACGTAAATAAACACCACTTCTTGTCTCCAGAACCTTCTAGGAAGAAAAAATGTGGCTTAAAAAAAAAAAAAAGGAATACGTTGCTTTTGTTCTCACTTGCCACACTTTTTACTCTGCCCCGGTAGGAAAGGGACAGTTCCTGCCCGTGCCCAGGATAGACCTGCATCCCCACAGCCATCTGCAGCCTGCCAGGTCCTTCCGGCCAGGCGTCGTGTGCACTGCGACAAGACACACGCTGGTTTCCCCAAAGCTGCAGTGGGTTGTATAACCACACTCCGGACTCCTAGCGCGGGGCGAGATGAGCTAAAATCCGAAAGCATCGGTGTTGGTAAAAAAAAAAAAAAAAAAAAGACCCGCCAAGCAGAAGGGACCCCAAGACTGGGGGTATGGGGGACAAGGGGTGATATTAGAACGCTGTCCCTGCCGATGACCCGAGAGGTAAGTCTCTTTAGGACAAGTTCGGTCCCTAGAGCCGGGGTCGCGGCAAGAGCTCGCAACACCCGCACGGGTGAGGACTGGGGGCAGGGGTGGGTGGGGATGGGGATGGGGGAAAACTCAAGAATCCCAGGAAAATTCTCAGGACGTCTCCCAGGGAAGTCCAAGGACATCCCCGCTCCTCTTTTCAATTACATAACGCTCACATATTTGGTAGAATATACACGAACGTGAATTTGTTCGTGAAGGTAGAAAGTCTCTGAATAGAGCGCATTGGAAGTCTCAGCGGATGTAAGTCTGCAAGGACGTGGGGGCCACCCGGCAGCGCTAGAGGGTGGCATCCCGGTGAGTGCACCCCCAGGTCTCCCGAGCCCCCGGGACGGCGCCCTCCGGACCCGCGCGCCGCAGGCCCCTCCGCCCGGCGCGCACCTGCCCGCGGTTACCTGCGGCGCCGCGGCTCTGCGCAGCCCATTGGGCGGGCCCCCGCCGCCCTTGCCATTGGCGGCAGGGAGATGCCCGAGCTCCGCGGGGCCTTCCTCCGGCGCGGGGAAGAGCCCGCACAGGCGCTGGAAGCGGGCCACGAGCTGGGAATCCTGCAGGCTGCGCAGCAGCTCCGCCATGGCGCCCCGGGCCGCGCTCGCCTCACCGTCGCCGCCACCGCAGCCTCGCCGGCCGCTGCCCGGGATCGCGCTCCCGCCGCGCACCCCAGCCTCCGCGCGGGGTGCGGGTGGGCGGGGCCGGTGCCAGCCAACAGGTGTGCAGCCCGGGTCCTAGCGCCCGCCCCCAGCGCGGCAGCCAGGTGCCCGTCTCCACCTTGCGCAAGGCCCGCCCCCTTCCTCGGCGTCCCTGCCCGAGTCCGGCCCTCCTTCCTTGGGGCTGGTGCCCGGCCGGGTGGAGGCGCCCAGGTGTCTCAGCTGCGCTTCCCTGAGCGCGAAGCATCCTCACTCCCTCCCCGCCAGCGCCGACCTGACACTGACGGGGAGCGCGCGTGCACCTGCCCGGTGCGGGCCCTCCGTCCACGTGCCGCCGATCCCCTGTGACCTGCCTTTCTACTCTGAGCCCAGGGTGAAGTTGGATTTCCCTGCGCGCTGGCTCCCTACTCGGACCTCGTCCCCACTTCCCGCAGAGCTAGCTCCCACTAAGCACAGCGAGGCACCCAGGGGAAACTCCCAACTTCTTTCCAAACTGCACTTGATGCAACGCTTCCTCCCAGGCTCTGACGCCCTCGACCTTGCTCAAGAACCGAGGGAATGCTGAGTGGGCCCTGACTCACCCTCGGCGCCGAGGTGCCAGGTGGCCACCGGGCCGGGGCACTTCTAGGTGGGTGGGAGGAAACGTCCTCCCTTCTCGGTTTTCTGCATGGAGAATGAAGTTGCTAACCACGATCTCCCCCTTCGCCCTTCCCCTACGTCTCTGCTGAAGAAACGATACTGGGAAGACGGAACCAGGACATTCGGGGACTTCAGACCCAAAGAGAACCCAGGCTGTGTCGCTCGGATTGCGAGGAGGGTCGGATTCTGCAGCTCGCCAACCTGCGCCGGCATGAAGAGTTCCTGGCAGCAGAGCCGCAGGGGAAACGTCCCGCAGTTTGGAGTTGATTTTCATTCTCCCCTCCTGGATCCCCCGGGACGACCTCTGCTCCTCACAGGGAGTAAGAGACACTTAAATTAGGTCCCGCCTGTAACAACGGCACAATTCAATCCTTCTGGCTTCCCTAGGCTGCAGAAGGCTGCCTATTTCCTGGCGGCCCATGCAAAGCCTGCTAAGAATTTGGTTGCACACATGACCACGAATAAACACCTGCCACTGCCGTATCATCCACGTGTCCCTTTAGGCCTGGCTATCTCTGGGATGATTTGGTCTTCTTCGTGGCTCTAGTTTCTGCTTTCCTTGCCTCGGGGTCTTGTCTGGCCAGCAAGGACAAGGGAGCGAGAGGGCAATGAAATTTTTGGTAGAAACCTTTTATCGCTTAACAAAGTGCAGGGCTGCTGTCACACTCCAGCTGTGCCATACTTGGAGACATCTGGCTCAAGAGGCCATAGCCTCTCTCCCCAGTGCTGCGTGCTGTGGTTTATAGGCACTGGGACCCAACCCTATGGTTTAATTTTAAAAGCCTGTTGTGTTTGTGTTGGAGAAACACATTCTCCCATGAAGGCGCTTGCACCTTGCACCTTGCAAATTTAGTGTTTCAATTTCTGTCTCCCAATTAAGACAAAAAAAAAAGGGGGGCAAACTCAAACTTGGCACACCTAGCATAAGCGTACCAAGAACTGGATTTTCAGATGGAGCATTTGAACTCAGACTCTAGCTTCCAGTGACTCATGATGCGACCTGAGATCAGTTGCTACGTGCCTTCATTTCTTCCTGTGATGAGACTATAATCCTCACCTCTTGACTTTCTCATACGGCTCCTGGTGAGATAAGCATTACAATGTACGCTGTCCTGGAGCTATTCCATGTAAGAAAGAGTCCTCAGGACACTTTGACTCAACATCTTGAGTGAGACCGAGAAGCAGGTTACTGCTGAGCACAGACTGGTGTTCTGAAAATAAATTTCCCAACCAGTCTAACACAAACCAACATCTTTGGGAAGGGCTAGGACTGAAGGAGTGTTTCAGGAGTTCAGAGACCTTAAATAGTAGCCTGAAGTTATCAAACAAACAAAACCCCCAAAGTTGATGGCAGATAGTTTGATGGTTTAACACCAGTCCTGGCTAGGAGAAATACATTTTACTGCCTTTTTTTTTTCCAGGGCAGAAATCCAGTTATCTGTACTGTGCTCAATTATGCATACCTAACAATTACTCAATGTCAGTTTTTCAAGGAATTGGTGATGGATGTATTAGCTAGGGTAAAGGTTAAGCTGCTGTAATAAAGAGACCCCTCAAATACAGTGGTTTAAAGAATAGAGACATTTCTTTCTTTTTCGTATGATGGCTCCACCCATGGTGAGTAACTGAGGTTGGAGGAAGCTCTGCTCCATGACTCTACTCACTGACTCACTGACTCAGGTTCTTTTCCTACTATTGCTACATCATGGCCTGGAACCAAGCCCTAAGTCATTGTCCCCTTTTGCACAGTTGATGCTGGATTATGGGCACATCTAGGTCTAGTTCCTGAGATGAAGACAACAGTGAGTACAGCAATTTCATATTAAGCAAATGCAGTGGAAGCTTACATATCACACCAAGTAATGTGTGCATATATGAGCATATCACTTGAAACTCACTGTGATGTATAATTACAGTGCACCAATAAAAGTTTGTTTGTTTGTTTATTGGTACTGGGGATTGAACCCAGGGGTGTTCTACCTCTCAGATAACCCCCAGCCCTATTTAATTTTTATTTGGAAAAAGGGTCTCACTGGGTGTGGTAGTGCACACCTGTAATACCAGTACTTGGAAGGTTGAGACAGGAGAATCACAAGTTCAAGGCTAGTCTCAGCAATTTAGCAAGACCCTGTTTCAAAATTAAAAAAAAAAAAGTGCTGGAGGGTATAGTTGAGAGGTAGAATGTCCCTGGGTTCAATCCTCAGTACAAAAGGAAGGGAGGGAGGGAGGGAGGGAGGGAGGGAGGAAGGAAGGAAGGAAGGAAGGAAGGAAAGAAGGGAGGAAGGGAAAAGAAAAGGAAAGAAAAGAAAAAAAGAAAGAAAGAAAAGAGCCGGGCGTGGTGGCGCATGCTTGTAATCCCAGTACTTGGGAGGCGGAGACCAAGGATCCAGGTTCGTGGCCAGCCTCAGCTACTTAGTGAGGCCCTCCGCAACTTCGTGAGACCTGGTTTCAAAATAAAGGATAAAAAATAGGGCCGGGGATGTAGCTCGGAGGTAGAACCCCCTGGGTTCAATCCCCGGTACCGCAAAAAAAAGAAAGAAAGAAAAGAAAAGAAAAGAAAAGAAAAGAAAAGAAAGAAAGAAAGAAAGAAAGAAAGAAAGAAAGAAAGAAAGAAAGAAAGAAAAAAGAAAAGAAAAGAAACAGAATTTCACTCAGTTGCTGAAGCTGGCTTTGAACCTGTGATTCTCCTGTCTCAGCCTCCCAAGTATTGGGATTACAGGTGTCACCACTGTGCCTGGCTATAAAAGTATATTTTAAAAAAGAAGTTTAGACATCACTTCACTGACATTCTTTCAGTGAGAAGGTAGTTTCATGGCCTCAGGAAAGGCTTAGAAATGTCATATCTAGCAGGTCAGGCTTGTGTTCAGCTTAAACTATATTACTATTCACTTTTAAGTGAAAATTTGGCATATTAATATCATTGCATTTTAAATTCCAATTCAGAGTTATCTCTTTACAGAACAGGTCACTTCTAAATTACAACTAGTGAGCTGGGCGTGGTGGCACACGCTTGTAATCTTAGTACTTGGAAGGCTTAGACAGGAGGATCACAAATTCCCTTCCAGCTTCAGCAACTTATAGTGAGGCCCTCTACAACTTAGTCAGACCCTGTTTCAAAATTGAAAAAAATAAAATAAAATAGGACTGGGGGTTTAACTCAGAGGTAGAATGCCCCTGGGTTCAATCTCCAGTAACACACACACACACACACACACACACACACACACACACACAGAGGTAACAACTAGTGACACTTTGCTCACCCCATGGGTAGTGTTTCCTGAATCAGGATAGATATACAGGGTTTGGGCTCTGTATTGATTTATCTGTTGCTGCTTAACAATTTACTACGTAGCAGCTTCAACCAGCAGGATTTATTATCTTGCGGTTTTGTGGGTCAGGATCCAGGTGCATCTTAGTTGGGCCCTGGCTCTGGGCTTCTCACAAGGTTGCTATCCAGGTGTAGATGGAGACTGCAGTCATCTCAATGCTCAACTGAAGATGGGTCAGCTCCCGACATCACTCATGTGGTTGTTGGTATATTTTGGTTCCTTTTGGACTATTGGTCAAAAGTTGCCCAACAGTCCAAAAGGAACCAGAAGTTGGTCAAATGTGTGTCTTGCCTCATGGGTCTCTCCACAGATCAGGTCATTATGTGGCCCTTCCATCAAAGCAAGAAAACAAGAAAATCTAGAGATACAGAAGGAGTCCAAACAAGATAGTTGCAGATTTTTATAACTTAGCCTTGGAGGTAACATCCCAATGCTTCTGTCGGGGTCTACCTTTTAGAAGGAAATCACTAGATCCAGCCCACACTCAGAGGAAACAGATGAGACGAGAGCATACTACTGGGTGGTAGGGACCACTGAGGCCTTTCGGAAGCTGCCTATTATAGGTTCTTCACATTTACATTAACCTTCTAACTACATGGCCACAACATGGGTATTGTCCTAAAGAAATAGGATGCATGAATTTGGCCTCAAAGAGCTTTCATCTGTTTCAGAAATAAGAGGCTCATACACATAAAAGTATATATAATGATATGAAAACAATGCTGTAACAGAAACAGTAGGGCAATCACATAACAAATTTCCAGTAAAAAACTGTACGTGTCACAGATGTAATTACCAAATTTAGAATCAGAATTACCTTATAAATCCGCCCAAATTACAGATACTCTGAAACAAATGACGGCATAAACTGTGAAGTTAGAAAAGAGAAAAGCAGTAAATAAATAAACGGTTCTTCGAAAAATGGTTCTTCAACAAAACAGACAAACTATTAGCTAAACAGACAAAGAAAAGACAAAAGGAAAATATACAACAGCACAAAATTAAAAATACTATGGGGAAAATAATCAATAAAAGCAGAGGAAAGATTTTAAAGCCATACTTTGCATGCTTCTATGAAAATAAAATTGAAAATGCAGATAAAATAGGTTTTTAAATATATACTTTTATTGGTGCCTTGTAATTATACATCATATTGAGGTTCAGTGATAGAGACGTTCATGCACACAGCACCCCGTGTTTTTCCTTCTGTGCCCCACCCCCCTCCCCATTCATAATATTGGAATTGGTATTGATAACTTCGTATATATACATAGGACTGTTTAAACTGTTTCCTTCATGAAGTCTCCCTTTTTCCCCGCCCACTTCCTTCTCCAAATCCTCTTCCACTATTCTACTAGTCTCTCCTCATTTATCTGAAGTCCTTTCTGTTTCCCAATTTCTCTCTAGCTTCCACATATGAGAGAAAACATATTACCCTACACTTTCTGAGATGAGTTAATCTCACTTAGCCTAAAATTCTCTAGTTCCATCCATTTTCCTGCAAATGACATAATTTTGTTCTTCTTCACAGCTGAATAAAATTCCATTGTGCCTATATACCACAGTTTCATAACCCATTTGTTTTTTTAAAGGAAAACAAAATTTACTAAAATCAACCCCAGTAAAGAAAGGCTAACCAGACTATCATAGAAGTGCTAGAAAAGAGGTTAAAATGTCCTTCCATAAAAAGCACCAGTTCTAAAGCGAGGCGTGGTGGCACACGCTTGTAATCTCAGTACTTGGGAGGTTGAGATTGGAGGATCGCAGGTTCTTGGCCAGCCTCAGCTACTTAGTGAGACCCTCCACAACTTATGGAGACCCTGTTTCAAAATAAAGAACAAAAAATAGGGCTGGGGGTATAGCTGGGAGGTAGAATGGCCCCTGGGTTCAATCCCCAGTACCGTGAAAAAAAAAAAAAAAGCACCAGGCCTAGATGGTTTCACAGGAGCATTTTATCCAATCTCTAAAGAATGGATAATCCCAATGCTTACATATTCCAGATTATGGAAGAAGAAATTTTTCAAATATGAAATCATTATAATATTGATCTCAACACTTGAAATGATACTCAAGGGAAAACAATAGAATATTCCTTCTTGTGAATTTGATTCAAAAATCTCAAAATATCAGTAGTCAAAACCTAGCAACTCATTTATGCAATAATACTTCATGACTGAGATTTATACTAGTAATAATGCAAGCAGGTAAATATTACACAACCCACCAATGTTATCCATCATATCAACTGAGCTAAGGAGAAAAAACATCATATGATCTGTTATGGGTTGAATTGTATTCTCACAAGAAAGATAGGTTGAAGTCCTAAAATCATTACTTCAGAATCGCTTTGTTTGGAAATAGGGTTATTACAGATGTGATTAGTTAAAATGGTGGATTCTCTAATCCACTGTGAGTTATGTGCTTAGATGGTGTGTGAGGCAGAGGTTGACGGGAGGCAGCTGCAAACCAAGGAATGTTGGAATGCCAAGGATGGCCCTGGAACCACCAGAAACGAGGACGCTAGGAAGGATTCCCCTAGGGGTTGCGGAAGGAGCACAGCACTTGATCTTGGGCACCTAGCCTCCAGAACCATGAGAAAACCGTTGTTTTAAGCCATCCAATTTGTGGTCCTCTGTTCCTTGTAGCAGCCCCAGGAAATGGATAATCTGTGTGATAGAGGCAGAAAAGTCATTTGACAAAATTAGCACTCAGTCTTGTCAAAAGTCCTGAGTAAAGCAGGAATGTTTGGTGTGTCTGGGGTCGGTGAGCAAATGTCTCCGGTTGGAGTAAGGAATTTCTGTATTTGAATAATGGGAGATAATAAAGGAAAGATAAATTGTGTCTTCACAGCAGAGAGTCCTGAATATCGGGTTATGAAGTTTATAGTATGTGATTTTTGTGGCAATGAGAAGTTATTGAAAAGCAAATAAAGGACATGAAGAAAGTGGCATTTCTGGAAAAACAAGCAGGGAGTTTGCTATTGGATCAATGGTCTCTGGACGCAGGAAAAAGCTGGAGATGTAGATTTACTTCAAGACCATCTTAGTAAGTCAGATTTTAAAAGGACTTTTTCAGGTGGAAGGAATTTTGCAAAATTGCACAGACAAGCAACCATGAATGTACTGATTTTTTTTCCTTTTTTTTTACACAAATGGTAGCATTCTTTACACCATGTTTTCTGTCTTGCTTTTCGCATTTGCAATATACTGAGAGATTTCTTCATATCCATATATATATATATATATAATATTACTGTTGCACCACATTCCGTACTATGAGCTATAATTTACTGATGAACATTTCAGTTGTTTCCAAGGATACGACAATTAGTGCTGCAATAAATAATCTTTGTTCGTACCTGTATTTCAGGTAGAATCCTAGCAATGGGATTGCTCTGTCAAAAGGTGTGTGTATTTGTAGTTGTTAGACATTGCTAAATTGGCCTCCAGGGAGTGATGTCTCAACTTCACTCTAGTCAATAAAATTGCCTGTCCTTCTATACTCTTGGCCACACAGTATTATCACAGTTTTGTTTTTTTAAAAATACTTTTATTGGTGCATCATAGTCTCACATCATAATGAAGTTCATAGTGATAGTGACATACACGCACACAGCACTTGGCGGGCTTTCCCCTGGCTCCCTCCGCACTCCCCCTTCCCCATACAGGGTACTGAGGTTGACATTGGTATTCTCATATACATACATAATGCCGATGGAAGTGATTCCTTCACCGATCCTCCCTCCCCTCCTCTTCCCCTAGACCACCTCCTTGACTCTACTGAGGTTTCTCCTCCATTATCTGAAGTCCCTCTGGTATCCCCATTACTCTCTAGCTTCCACATATGAGAAAAAAAATATGACCCTTCACCTTTTGATTATCACATTTTTGATCCTTGTCAATCTGATAGGATAAACATGGTATCTCATGGGCAGTTTAAATTTGCACATCTCTTAATATGAATGAGGATGGCCATCATTTTTCATGGAGTTGGATAGAAATGTCAGGTTCTGCTCTTGTTTCTGGAGAACAGATCTGGTTAAGAACAGTGACTTAACCCAGTCAGTGGTGGGGGAGATAGTAGGTTCCTAGTCTCCCCCACTGTGTGCCATGTTCACCCTCCTGTGCCAGGACGCTCCAGTGCAATGCTTACCGCAGTGCCAAAGTGTGTGCTGGTCCTGGAGTACCTTTGGAAGCCTCAGGACTACCTTGGGGGTTGGGAGAGGAACCAAACTTGGTCTGGAAGACCTGCTCCAGCTCAGGGCTTGCCATGTGGGTCTGGTCTCAGAGCTGTAGAGTCCTCCCAGTGAAGGTAGTTATGCAGTGGTAGCTTGCCTCATCCCCCCCCCCCCAGAAGTTAGGTATTGCAGCAAGAGTTAAATTCTTAATAAAAATAACAGTAACCTCCTTGGATCGATCAAATATTATAGTCTTCTAGGGCTGCCATAAAAATTATTATAAACTGAGTAGTTCAAAACAACAGAAACCTATTAACAGAACTCTCACAGATCTGGGGGCCAGAAGCCCCAAATCGAGGTGTCAGCAGGCTTGCTGTACACCTCTCTCGAGCTTTAGGAGGTTTCCTGCAATCCCTGGCATTCTATGGCTGTGGCAGTATCACTCCAATATCTTCTCCTGTCATTACATAGATTCTCCCTAGGTGACACTCTGTGTCCAAATTCTCCTCCTCTAATAAAGAGTCTAGTCATTGGATTAGGGTCCACTCTAATCTGATGGGACCTCATCTTAATGTGATGACATTTAAAAAGCCCTATTTCTGGAGATCACATTCATAGGTTCTGGGTGGACATAAACATTTTAGGGACACTCTTTAACCTAGTACAAGTAGTTACTCTGTGCTAGGTCTGTGCTTGGAATCTTCACACTCTAACTTATTTAATCGTGTTGTATCCTTCCAGGAGTCCTATAAGGTAGCATTGACCCATGGGAGGGGATATAGTAGTAGGAAAGGAGATTGGCCACCATGCTTGTGCCATATGACCCAGTTCCCTGGCTAAATCTAATTGGCTCTGGCCTGGTCACCTGACCAAATTTGGGCTCATCAAATGCTCCCTCTTTGGGAATTTTGATGCAGGGGCCCCAGTCAGTATCTGTTAAACTACAGAGAAGAATTCAAACACTAGAGATCACACCGTGAGGCGGACAACCCTGGGCTGAGCTAACAAGGGAGAAATGAGGCAGCACACAGCCAAGTCCGATGAGGCAGGAAGCCTCCTGCGAGCTGCTCGCCCATGCCTGGCTGTATTCTTCATGAGCTTCCTCCTTCCCCTGGGTTCCCGCTACCTCTGGATCCTTGGTAACAAATTCTCTATTTGTGGTGGTGCATACCTGTTATCCCAGCTGCTCAGGAAGCTGAGACAGGAAGATGACAAGTTTGAGGCCAGCCTGGGCAACTTAGTGAGACCCTTATTCAAAATTGTAAAAAGTTAAAAAGGGAATGAAGGTATTAGGAATAAGGACATGGCTGATTGGGTGAGGCCTGGAGGGGTAAGTGTAGGATTCGTCTCCCATTCTTTCATTCAGCCACTTATGGGGTGGCATCCAGTCACAACTTCTCTCGTCCCCATCCCTCTCCTTCTGGAAAGTCTACAGCTGAGAAACCGTTGCCTCTCAGCCAAAGTGAGGGGTGTTCAGAAGACTCCACCGGCAAGACCACTAGATAACAGCCTGGTCCTGTGTTCCTGTTCACTAACCACTGGGTCTCTGTCCCCAGCACACGCTCCTTCCCTGGGCCCTGTGGTTTGGGGGTTACAGGGCAGCTGGGAAGCAGTGCTCAATCTCTCCTTATCTAGCTCAGGGGTTATTGGTCTGTGGCTGGTGCCATGAGTGGCCTCCATGGCTGTTCTCAGTGGCACAATAAGTTCCCACACAGGCAGCTCTTCCCTCTCTACCTCTCCCTCCTTCACTTTTTCACTTCCCTGTGCTTTAGGCCTGAGTACACCCCCCTGGTAGTACTCAGGGCGGGAGACCAGACTCCTGCCCAGGAGTCTTTCCCTCTTCACAGGCCTGCCCCGGGAGGCGGACCAAAGACCCAGGACTTTCTTCGTAGCCAATCCCCACCCTCATTTGTCTTTACCACTTCAAGTCAGGAAAGAAAATGTCAGCACTCTCCAACATCTGAGCTACTCAAGTGTTGGGGCAGGAGAGACTGTGTTAACCCTCATAGCTCTGGTCTTCGACCTGTGTCTCCCGCCAAGTCTAGAAACTTCACCTCTTTATGACAGCAATGTAAAGAGGGGATCCTCAAAGGGAAGCTACCCCCAAATCTGCCAGCCATCTGTAGGGGGCAGCGACATGGACACTAGCCCTCCTCTGAGACATGCCACTTACAAAGAGTGCTCCAAAGGGGGAAGGAGACTCAGCTGTCCCTCAACAGGTTGTGCTGAGATCCCAGGAAGGAGGCTGAGGAGGAAACTTATAGAAGTTCACAGCCATTCTGTGAGGAGATGGGAGCCAGCAGCCTCTAAAGGGAGGTCCAGTGCTGCTCAGCACACCATCGCATCAGGTCAAATCATTGTAAGCAAAAAAAAAAAAAAAAAAAAAAGTGTGAATAAAGTTTGGAGTCACCTCTTGGAGAAGCAGGATACACTACCACCCCACCACATGTGTGACTTCTCAATTTCCCACTGCAAGTACCATTTTTTAAATAGGATTTTTCAACCCCCTGTGCTTGTCTCATGTCTACTCAAAACAGTTCAAGAACCTGTTACTGTTTTAAAATGCAACCATGTTAAGATGAATCTCCAACCCGAGGGAAAAAAAAATAAAACTCAAGCTTTGTGTAAAAAAAAAAAAAGTTAAAAAGGATGGAGATGTAGCTCAGTGGTAAAGCAACCCTGGGCTCCATCCTCAGTACCAAAAAAAAAAAGTTCCTATTTCTATTCTTTTTGACCTGAAGAGGACTAACACAGACAGCCAGAGATCAGCAGAACTTGGAAAATGAGGCCCTAGAACTCAAACCCGAGCTACTTCCCACCTTTATGTGTCACAGTTACTGGATCTCCAAAGTTCCACCTGCATCTTACTGCAAGCCTTTTTCTTGTTGCCATGGAAACTGCCGACTGCTACCCACTGCAGCTCCTTGTGGGATTGTAGTAGGCTGCAGAATCTACAGAGATTCTGGAACTCAGTGAATCTATGGGTACTATTTCATGTCATGATGAACTAAATTGCTGGAAATCCAGCTACTTCTTTTATGCGATAAACACACACACACACACACACACACACACACACACACACACAGAGGAATATTATTCAGCTTTTAAAAAGAAGGGAAGCCTTCTTTTAAAATACTTCCTTTTACATGCATTTGCAGCAACATGAGTGACTCTGGAGGGCATTATGTTAAGTAAAATAAGCCACACACAGAAATGATCTCATTTACAGAACCTAAAAAGTCAAGAAGCAGAGAATAGGGTGTTGGCCTCCAGGTGTTGGGGACAGGGGCAGGATTGGGGAGATGTTGGTCAAAGCCTACAAAATTTGCCAGGCATGATAGCACACACCTGTAATCCCAATACTTGGGAAGCTGAGAGAGGTGAATTGCAGATTTGAGGCCAGTCTCAGCAACTTAGCAATGCTCTCAGCAACTTATTGAAACCCTGTTTCAAAATAAAAAAAATAAAATAGGGTTGAGGGTGTAGCTCAGAGGTAGAATGCCCATGTTCAATCCCCAGTACCACACACACATACACACACACACAAAAAAAGTCTACAAAGTTTTAGTTAGATAAGAGGAATAAGTTCAAGGGATCTGTTATACATTATGGTGATTACAGTTACAATGATGTATTGTGTACTTGAAAATTGCTAAGAGAGTAGATTTTTAAATATTTTCACCACAAAAAAACACAAGTATATGAGGTAATGGATACGTTAATGAGCTTGATTTAGCCATTCCACAATGTATTTAAAAACATGCTGTACACTATAAATATATACAATTTTTCTCAATTAAAAAAGAAATCATATGATTTCAAGTAAAATGTAGATCTCTATCATTTCTTAAGAAGCGGGAAGAGCTGGTTGTGGTGGTCCACACCTGTAATCCCTGTACGTGGGAGACTGAGGCAGGAAGATTGCACGTTCGAGGCCAGCCTGGATAACTTAGCAAGACTCTGTCTCAAAATAAAAAATAAAAAGGGCCAGGGATATAGCTCAGTGGTAGGGAGCCCCTAGGTTCAACCTCAGTTCTACAAAAAAAGAAAAACAAAAAGAGGAAGAAGCAGCTAGAAGATCTGACATCACTGGGTCAACATTCATTGTGAACGATCCTTGGAACTGAACATCTGTGACCTCCTTAGAGCGTTTCTCTGGGGTTTTCCAAAGTTATGTATTATTTTATATCCTGCCATCACTCATTTTGTAGTCATCTCAACCCCTGAAACACTGCATTTGCAACCACTACATTTGGTACAAGGAAGGTCAACTTGCAATGCTGTTCAACTAGCATCCCCTCTTCCAATGTTGGGTCCAAAAAGAAACCAGGGGGCCCAGAACAAAGTGGAGGAGACAGGGCGCATCCGCATCACTCAGTCTAGTCACATGTTTGACCTGCAAACCTTCTTGCCTTCCTTGGCAAAGTGAGTGTCTGTAGTCAGTGATCCAGTATTTGAATTTCTTTAAATGTGTTTAAATTTGCCCATGCTGACATTTACAGTCCTTCTCTCATGGGGAGTTGGTATGTTTACCGGTTATTTTAATAAAGTACGTTGCCTGAAAAATATCACCTGTCTGCCTGAAAGAATAATTAACAGGTTGCTACTTTCAAATTTTGTACTTGGAGCCAGGCGTGGTGGCACACGCTTGTAATCCCAGTACTTGGGAGGCTGAGACCGGAGGATCAGGGTTCACCGCCAGCCTCAGCTACTTAGTGAGGCCCTCCGCAACTTAGTGAGACCCTGTTTCAAAATGAAAAATAAAAAAATAGGGTTGGGGGTGTAGCTCAGAGGTAGAATGCCCCTGGGTTCAATCCCCAGTACCACACACACACACAAAAAAAAATTGTACTTGGTGCTTCCTCACTGCCTGCACCAGTCTTCTTTATTGCTAATTTTGCCCTTCCTATTCCCAGTAGAGCTAAGAGAGAGAATGGTCTGGTAGTGAGGCTGGAGCCAGGCACACCCAGTACAAAGGCAGGGCTCTTAGCTCTTGGGCAAGTCCCTTCTCTGTGCTCCTGTTTACCCAGCTGTAAAACTGGGATAATATTCCCTACCCAACTGTTCTTGAAGTGTCATTTCTTTTTTCTTTCTTTCTTTCTTTCTTTCTTTCTTTCTTTCTTTCTTTCCCTCTCTCTCTCTCTTTCTTTCTTTCTTTCTTTCTTTTTTTCTTTCTTTCTTTCTTTCTTTCTTCTTTCCTTCCTTCCTTTCTTTCTTTCTTTCTTTCTTTCTCTCTCTCTCTCTCTCTCTCTCTCTCTCTCTCTCTCTTTCTTTCTTTCTTTGGTGGTACTGGAGATTGAACCCAGGGCTTAGCACATGAATAGGCAAGCCCAACACTGAGCTACACCCCCAGCCCTCTTTCTCACTTTAATTATAATAGAATTTTCTCCAGATCTCCCAACTTTTTCCTATCTGCATCATCATAGACACGGTTTAACTCTCATCATTAGGCTAATTTGTAGTGAAAGCCATTCTTTGGGGCCAGATAAAAAGTTTTATTTGAATGCCACAAAACTCTGCTTATAACTAATGTTCGTGGTCAACGTGTAAGGAAAGAGCACTTTCATGGCAATCAGTTGAAGCGATAATCGGAGGCTAACAGGACAAACAAACACACTTTGATTTCTGAACTGCATATGTTACCTCCAAGTTCGAGTCTTAAATACTTACAGCTTTTACAATGTGTTTTATTGTTGACATTATGCCCCATTAAAATACCACTGCATTGCTTGGTTAATAAATACTTACGGAGCCTTATAAATCCACATTCTAGTCATGAGCTGAGTTTATTAGCCGTGGTAAATACCACGGGAATACATGTAGTAATTGGTATCTGGGCTTGTTAAATACTGGAGAGAATGCTGGAGAGTTCTGGTTTTTTAGATTGCTTTCACAGAAATGAACCAATAATTCATAGGTCTGTCCCAGGAGCCTGACCCACTTTTCAGCGATTGCAAAATCTCCCTCGCCTGGCTTAGCTCTTCTTTCTCCTGCTTGGTTAACCCTTCCTTTTTGCGATTAGTGTCAAAAAAAGAGCTTAGTCAAATCTATTCAAATGACACTCTAAATGGTAAACATGACCCAGTCCAAAGGCCTAGGAACCAGAGAAGCTGATGAGGTTGTAAAGACTTCCAGAAGAAAGTGACTTTGCCACCAAACCACAGTGCCCAGCTCGTGAGATCATGAAGACACTTCACAGAGTCCACGGGTCCCCAAACCACCTACTGGCACCGTACAGTTGTGTGTCCACAATTGTATATCTGATGTGTGTGAAGAGGGAGGACATTTTCTTGTTATTGTTATTCAGGTCAATGGGATTTCACCCTACTGATTTATTTCTTTTCCCTTATGTTTTTATTTTTTTTTCTTTTTAAAAATAATCCTCAGCTGGGCATGGTGATGCTCACCCATAATCCCAGTACTTGGGAGGCTGAGATAGAAGGATCGCAGGTTCGAGGACAGCCTCAGCAAATAGTGAGACTCTCATCAACCTAGTGAGACACTCTTTTAAAATAAAAATAAAATAGGGTTGGGAGTGTATTCAGAGTTAGAATGCCCCTGGGTTCAATCCCTAGTACCATAAACACAAACAGAAAAATAAATAAAATAATAAAATAAAATGAAAATAATCCTTCTCAACTCTCCCCTTTGTCACAGGGGTTGGAGACCTAACACTACCTTTCCCAAACTCACTCTTCCTGGCAGAGCTCCAGCTCAGACTCTTCCCAGGAGAGATGTGGGTGTGGCTTGTGTGAGGGACAGTGAGAGGAAACGGGGAGCCCTTTTGCTCTTGCAGCTCAGGCAGGCAACCTCACGTGGGGGCAGACGCCAGATGCCAGCGGCCGTGGGCATCTCGCCATGCATCACTCGCTTCCTGTGAATCACAGCAGGATCCAGTGACTTCCTTATTGCCCTATTACCTAACCACTGGTTATGGATTCCTTAATCTATGTTTCCCTAGCCCTTCCAATGGCCAATGAGTGCCTAATCCCTGTCTTAAACCTCTTGCTAGTTCAAATATCTAGAGTAGTGTATTAGTCAGAGAAACAGAACCAACAGGTTGTCTGCCATGGTTTGGATTTAGAACATCCCCCTATCCCTCAGAGAAGCCAGGCAGCCATGTTGGAGGTGTGGCTTGGTTGCCAAGGAGGGGTCCCTGGGGGTATGGCCTTGGGGATTGTATGTGGCCCCTCCTCCGCCCATCTTTCTTTCTTGTTTCTGGCCTTCATGATGTGAGAGCAGAGCCTTGATCTCTCCCCTTCTCTGCTTCCTACCACCATGCCCCAAGCTCTACAGACCTGGCCTGGCATGGATTGAACCATGAAATCTCTAAAATTTGTGAGCAAATAAATCTTCCTTCCTCTAAGTTGTGTGTGGTCTGGCTTATTGAATCACAGCTGTGAGAATGTTGACTTAGACATTGTCTATAGAAAGATACCTATTACAAGACGTTGGCTCATACAATTACAGAGGCCGCAAGCCCCAAGGCTGCAGGGTGAGTTGGTGAGCTGGACACCCAGGAGAACCAATGCTGTAGCGCTGGTCTGAGTCTAAAGGCCTGAAAATCAGGAGCGCTAAGGTTGCAGCTCCAGTGTGAAGGCTGGCAGGCTGGACACGCAGGAAGAGCCCATGTTTCAAAGACAGGAAAAATCCAATGTCCCAGTTGAAAGGCAGTCAGGCAGAGAAATTCTTTCTCTCTTACTTGAAGAAGGGTCAGACATTTTGTTCTATCCAGGCCTTTAATTGACTGAATGAGGCCCACCCATCTTATGAAGGATAATCCCTTTATTCGATCTACTAATTTAAATGTTAGTCTCACCCACACAGTAATGCCCAGAATAATGTTTGACTAAATACTGGGTGACCTTGTGGCTTAGTGAAGTTGACACATAAAATTAACCATCATGATCAGCTTCTTATTTTGGCCAACTTGTGATCAATACATCTCTCATGTGTCATGCATGCAAACAAATCTCTTACCTAGAATCATCTTTTTTTTCTTTACCCCAGGATGATTACATTTTATTCTTGAGGAGTGCCAGAGGAATGAATATGGTCAGGAAAATGTACCCAGTAGTGAATAGTGCACTTTCCCCCCCTAAAGGACCATACAGATTGTTAAAAACCATATAAAATACTCACACTTCTCTCTCCTTTTCCATCTTAACTCAGTAAGAGGTATGTGCAGCGGTCCAAGTGGTAGACCTCTTAACCCAAGGAAACATCTGCCATGCCCGTGGTCAGGGGGTGTCTGGATCTAGGGAGTTGGAGAGACCTGTCGTAGGTACTCTTCTTTTATTCAGGTCATTTGTCCTTGGGAAGCCATAGAGAAAACGTTTCAAAGACTAAACAGGACTGATTCCTTGCACACTAGTCACAGTGTGACACCCCAGGTGAGCATTATTTTACACTATCTCAGAGTATATCTTGGAAATCATAATTCCCACCATATATCCTTGGACATTCAAAAGGGTTCCATTGGCCAAAGTCCCCTGGTTAATCTTCCTGTGGTCTCTAGTACTAGGGAGCCTGCCACTGCCCCCCATGCCTAGAGCCAAGGAGAATTCTCATATAGAAGGAAGTGTCTCAATTTCAAACAAGACTTTGATGGTCACACAGGCACGGTCTTCTAGAAAATGACTGAAGCCTACCAAACTATGTAAAATTCATTCCTAAGAATTCTAGGAGGCATGAGTGCTGGTCCATTCTAACTCTGTCATCGTCACCTCAACAGTGGGGAGGGTTGGGTTAGATGGTCTCTGGGGTCTTCTCCAGCTCTAATTAATGCCTGACTTTACTTCAAGTGGGAAGTTATTTGTGCTACCAAAGCCCTTGAATCAGCCACTGAGCGTGCTTGGTGGACAGAATAATTTCTTTTGCCTGGGAGCCTCCTTGTCAGCCCCTATGGGACCATCTTGCCATCATCTTTTCCCTCAATTTCTGACAACATTCCCTGACTTCCATCCTCACCACTCTCTTTCTACTGTTCTTTGTGCTGTGCCTTTTATCTTCTCTCTGTTGCATCCATCCCCGGTCTTGACTTACCAGTGTTTTCCTCCATTGATGGGAAACCCTACCTCCTCCATCCAACCTGCCATCCCTTCAGAATGGACTAGTTCAATCCTACCTTCCTCACTTTGTGTACAGAGTATTTACCAATCTAGTACAAAGCATTGGCCTTCCAATAATTTTATTGGTGATTGGTAGATAAGAGGGTTAAATAATACCTTTCCAACATATTAATGGGAGAGAAGATATCTCTTACTTAATGGAAAAGAAGATATTTTTGTTAAAAACTATATGACTTTTCTTTTGTATTTGTGTGTGGTACTGAGGATTGAACTCAGGGTGTTCTACCACTTAGCTACATCCCCAGGCCATTTTATTTTTTATTTTGAGACATAATCTTGCTAAATTGCCTAGGCTGGCCTCAAACTTGCAATCTTCCTGCCTCAGCCTCCCAAGTCACTGGGATTACAGGGGAGCACCACCAGGCCCTGCTTACATGACTGTTCTTTAATGGTTAGGCCACTAGTGAATTGATCATAGTTGATGATGGATTAAATTTTACTTTAAATGGTGGCACATGCTTTTAATCCCAGTACTTGGGAGGCTGAGACAGGAGGATCACAGGTTCAAGACCAGCCTCAGCAACTTAGGGAGGCCCTCAGCAATTTAGTGAGACCCTGTTTCAAAATAAAAACTAAACTCAGTACTTGGGAAACTGAGACTGGAGGATTCTGGTTTGCGGCCAGCCTCAGCTACTTAGTGAGGCCCTCCGCAACTTAGTGAGACTCTGTTTCAAAATAAAGAATAAAAAATAGGGCTGGGGGTGGAGCTCGGAGGTAGAATGCCCCTGGGTTCAATCCCCAGTACTGCAAAAATAAATAAATAAATAAAAATAAAAAATAAAATAGAACTGGGGGTTTAGCTCAGAATGACCTTGGGTGCAATCCTCAGTCACACACACACACACACACACACACACACACACACACGCACACATGCACACACACTTATAGCAAGTTATTTATCCTTTCCAAATTTCAGTTTTCTCATTTATGAGTTGCTGTGATGATTAAAGATGATGCTTATAAAGGACCAACTTAGTACCTGGCACATAGTAGGCACTCTTCAAGTGGTGGCTTAATGGAAGAGAAGCTATTTTCTCACTCTCAGGCTGTATGAGAATGAAATTGAAATATCAAATCATTTTATTTTAGCCAATGGTTCAAATATTTTTCTAATTAGTAAATTTAATTATGGAGTAGAACTCATACTAAGTATTAATAATTATGAAGTAGGGTTCATTACTAAGTATTAACTTATCAAAAGTGTTATCACTAATACAGTCATTAAGCCGTGTGTACTGGTTTCAAAAATATGAAAGTAAAACCAGTTGTTGCCTTAAGACCTAGAGGAGACCCCATATACCGAATAAGTATCTTAAAGAATTTCCTTATGTTTGACCCCAGTTCAAGGGCCAGTAGGACTGGATGCTGGTCATGTAAACAGGGTATTTTTAACAAAATAATTATGTATTTGGTTCCTATGACATCATCAAAATATATTAAGAACCATTTTTTTCTCTGATAGTTTGGATCTGAATATGCTAATCTCAAAATGTATAAAAAAGAAGCTTCATCACACCAACTTTAATTGAATTAACAAATTATATAAGTAAATCACTTACCTCAGATGTATTAGTTGGCAGAAGTTGTTTTGCCTCAAGAGAGGATATGTCCTCTAAAAATGATTGTAAGGAAGAAAAATGTGTCTAATGACAGGAGCATTAGCTCCTGTGGCAGTCGGTCAACTAATGGGTCTTGTAATTGGCAGAGACTGGCTTTTGCAGATAAAGGAAGAAGCACAATCCTGTTGCCAAAAATACCCAACAGTGTTTGGTTCTTCAATAACAAATGGGCTGACACAGGAGCTTATGCATGAGGCTAAGAATACCTTGCGGAGTCGCTGCGACAAGGTGCCCCGGGACACAGTCATAACAATAGAGCACTGTTCTTTGGCAGCCAGACCCCTCTCTGACAAAACGAAAATATCATATACAGTTTTTTTTTCACTTCCTAAGAGCAGCAGAAGAAGGAACACGAAATCATCAGTGGGACAGTGGGAGAAGATGCTCATGTAAACGTGAGACCTGACGATCAAGTGAGGCAGGCGACACTGTACACACAGAGTATTTCTATCCTCAAAATAGCTCACTGTAGCAGGGACCAGATATTTGAACACAGGAAGACTAGCTTCACCTGATGGTAATGTAGTATCACTGGGTGCTTGATTTGCAGTCATAAGTTCTTAGTAGCTATATTATCCAGGGCATGACTCCACATCATTATTGAGACCTTGCCTTCTCATCCATAAAATGGGGTTAATAAAACCACTGAATGCTGTAGATGTGGATCATGATAAAATGGAGTGTCCCAAAGAAGCTGTGGTCATCCCATTTATCTTGCATCTAAATTGAGCTAAAAATTCAACTCAACCTAAATATTTGCCAGATAATGGGTGCATAATAGATTTTCCTTATTCTAAAATAAAACAGTTAATGCATCAGGCAGGGATAAGACAAATCTTTTTGCAACCAGTCAGATGTTCCGATGTTATAGCCTTGGTGATATTTGGAAATGATTTTGAGATTGCCGCCACTGCTGCTCTAATTAATCAATTTTTTTTTTTTTTGGCAGATCAGCGATCGTGGGCTCTGACTGCAACAGAAGCATTTTCCAGAGTAGTGGACCCAGCGCGTCTCCTCCCAAGCCCATCTTCCACTCATATTTCCTAATTAGACTTGAATTTCCTAGCCATGTTATTTGGGTGTATTAATGCACCACGTAATTCAGGTCTGGCCAATCAACATGCAGCATTTTCCTGACTTTGGTGATTCATTTAGGAGTGCTCATGTGATCCAAGTTGTCCAATCAGAGTGAAGCTTAATTCTTTTGTTTGGTGGTCAGGGTATGAAAATAGTTTTCTGCCTTGTATGCAAATAAGAAATTAAGTACCATCAATACACAAAAGCCAGGTACAGGTCCACAAACTTGCAACAAACATTTAGAAAAATTATTTTAAAATGTGTGTGTGTGTGTGTGTGTGTATACATACATATATATATATATATATATACACACATGTCAATTGTGTATATATATATATGTGTGTGTGTACACACACGCACACACACAAATGGACTGAAAATGCAAGCTATCTAAGAAAAACTCACAAAGTATGTGCGAGACCTTTTAATGAGAAATGTAAGAACTTAATTGAAACCCACTAAAGTCCTAAACAAATGAAGAAATACATCAGATTAATAAACACGAAAACTCATATAAATTTCACTTCTAATTTGTTCTACATTCTCAGTGAATTTGCAACGAAAATTCACAGAGTATTTCTGAAGGGACTTGACAGGTCGAGTGCTCTAGATGTGAGTCATGAGATGGAGTCTGGGTAGATGCATGTTTACTAGGAACCTACGGAAGGAGCAGGGAGAATGCCGGCTTGGGCAGAGGAAGAAGCTGAGCTATGATGGAGCCTGGGTAAATCTCAGCTAACCCTGTGCGGAATGCTGAGACAAATTTTGCTCTTCAGAGCATCCTCCCTCAGGCCAAAACATCCCTCATCTCATTCAGTCAGCAGACCCCGGCTACTTCTGGGAAGGCCGTGCTAATTAGCTCAATTTAGCCATTCCACAAATGTCTTAGTCCATTTCTTGCTGCTATAACAAAATACCACAGACCAGGTAATTTGTAAATAGTAGAAATGTCTTCCTCTCTGTTCTGGAGGCTCAGAGTGCAAGACCAAAGCAGCAGTTGACTCAGTGTCTGATGAGGGCTGTCTCTGCTTCCAAGATGGCGCCTTGCGTCTGCATCCTCCAGTATGGACAAAGGCACAGGGAGGGCTCACTAGGTCCCTCGAGCTCTTACATAAGGGTATTAACCCCGTTCATGAGGCAGAGCCCCCGGAACCTAATCACCTCCTGAACCCCCCACCTCTTACTACCATGGCATTGGGAATTACATTTCAACATGAATTTTGGAGGGACATAAACATTCAAACCATGGCAACACATGTTCGCATATTTTAAAAAAACAGGTTGTACGACATAAATACACACAGTTTTAAATTAACTTTAAAAATAAATTAATATTAGAGCCGGGCGTGGTGGCGCACGCTTGTAATCCCAGTACTTGGGTGTCTGAGACAGGAGGATCGCAGGTTCGCAGCCATCCTCAGCTACTTAGTGAGGCCCTCCGCAACTTAGTGAGACACAGTTTCAAAATAAAGAATGAAAAATAGGACTGGAGGGTGTAACTCAGACGTAGAACACCCCTGGGTTCAATCCCCAGTACCGCAAAAAACTTAATTAATTAATTAATGTTAAAAAGATATAGATCTTAAAAATAGCCAAGATCCTATTATCATATCCCCTGTTATCATAACTCCTAAGAGTTTGTTTAAGGTGATGAAGTGGAGAGACATTCTATATAGCTAAATATAACCCAGACTCTTATAACAAAATACCAATGCATATTTAAAAAGAATTAAAATATTCATTTACAGTGAAAAATAATTATAAATCCCATAGGGGCAAAAACCCAAGAGCTACTTCTAGTCCCCTCTTTCCTTGCCTGACTTCTGTCAAAAATGCTTGCTTTCCCAGCTTCCCGTGCAGCTGGGTGGCCATATGTCCCAATCCTGACAAGGGGGCTCTAAGAGGAAGCGTGCCTAAGCTCTCCAGAAAATGACTTTGCTCTCTGAGAAAAGGAGGGATGGTCAGGGGGCTGCTTCCTCTTAGCTGCATGGAATGTAGTTTAATGAGACTGTGATGCCCGGAGCTTGTCTCTCTGCCCTGCCATCAAGAGGGGAAGATGAACAGCATCACAGAGAATGGATAAGCAAAAATGGTCTATCCATAAAATGGAGTATTATTCAGCCATAAAAGACAAAATAAAAATGAGTCATGTAGAATATGGATGAAACATTAAAAACACTATGGTAAGCTGGGCATGGTGACACACACTTGTAATCCCAGTACTTGGGAGGCTGAGACCGGAGGATCGCAGGTTCACGGCCAGCCTCAGCTACTTAGTGAGGCCCTCTGCAATTTAGTGAGACCCTGTTTCAAAATAAAGAATAAAAAGTAGGGCTGTGGCTGTAGCTTGGAGGTAGAATGCCCCTGGGTTCAATCCCCGGTACTGAAAAAAAAAAACCACTCTGGTAAGTGGAAGACACCAGACAAAAACCCCCACATATGATTTCATGTATAAGAAATGTCCAAAAGAGACAAATCTCTAGAGTCAGAGAGCAGACCAGTGGTTTCCTGGGGCTGGGGAAGAGAAGGGTAGTGGGGAATGACTGCTAATGGGTACAGAGTTTCTTTCAGGGTATGATAAAAATGTTCTAAACTTGGATTATGGTAATGATTACAGTACTCTGTAATATACTATAAATCAATGAATTGTACACTTTGAGTGGGCAAACTTTATGGTATGCAAATTATATTTCAACAAAGATGGATTTAAAAAACTTGAAGAATCAGACGTATCAACTCGGAGCCTGGACATTATTTAGCTGCTGAGTCAGTATCTGCAACATCTACCTAGAAGCAACTTGTTTGTGTGTGTGTGTGGGGGGGGGAAGAATCTGGGTTTTTATTTATTGATTGATTTGGTACTGGGGATTGAGCCCAGGGACATTCTACCTCTGAGCTAGACCCCCAACCCAATTTTATTTTTTGTTTTGAAACAGGGTCTCACTAAGTTACTGAGACAGGCCTTGAACCTGTGATCTTTCTGTCTCAGCCTCCCAAGTACTGGGATTACAGGCATGCACCACCACGCCCGGCTGAATCTTGGTTTTTAAAAAGCACTATTAGGTTTTCTGTTTCCTCTGGCCAAAATTATTCTTAACTGGTAGTCTTTATCTTTTCACTCAACTAATACTTATTTAATGTATGCCGTAGGTTCCCAAAGTGGGTGATACTGCCCCCTAGGGGTGCTGGGACCAAATATAGATACATAAAAGAACACAATTTGTCTCTGCACCTTTCTCTTTGTTCACTTAAAGAAGGTAGATTTCTAGGGTGGTGGTGTGGAGGGGTGAGTAATTTTTTTTTTCTGCACAAGGGGCGGTTAGCCAAATAAGTTTGGGGACCGCCGATATACTATGCGGCAAGTAAGGCATGCTGTGTGGCAGGTCATAGAGAAACAAAGGGGCCAGCGTTCATTGCACCCCACCGTGCACGAGGTGACATGCACTTCGCAGCATCCATGCCCCACAGCAGCCCTGGTGAGAATGACCTCGGCCTTCAGGTGACTTAGAGTCTAGGGAATTGTTTCTCTCCGATGGCCCGTGGACCACCTACCTCATAACTCCCAAATGGGACACAGTTCAAGATGCTGTGTGGGTGTATGTCCCTGTCATTCTGAATTTCATTATGATAAGAGATTACAATTCACCAATAAATGTATATTAATAGCTGGGCGTGGTGGTGCACACCTGTAATCCCAGTACTTGGGAGGCTGAGACAGGAGGATCGCAGGTTCAAGGACAGCCTCAGCAAGTAGTGAGACTCTCATCAACCTAGTGAGACCCTGTTTCAAAATAAAAATAAAATAGGGCTGGGGATGTAGCTCAGATGTAGGGTACCCCTGGGTTCAATCCCTAGTACCAAAAAAAGTATATTAATAAAAAAAAACACAAGCATGCATACACACACAAAAAACAAAACTAAAACCAAAGGGGCTGGGGATGTGGCTCAGTGGTACAGCACCTGCCTAACATGTACAAGGCCTTGGGTTCCATTCCCAGCACCAAATAAATAAATAAATAAATGAAAGAAAGAAAGAAGAAAAGAAAAGGAAAGAAAAGAGAATACAGATTCTTGGCTTCTCCTTGCTAACTTAGATCCCCTGAGAATAAATCGTTGCCTAATAGTCTACAAAGGTGGCTCATAAACATGCCTGTTCCTTAGGAGGCTTTCAACATAAACCTGAAATTCCTGAAATAAATAAATATACACAGAGCTTCTGACAGCAGAGCAAAAACATCACAAGGGCACTGTGGTAGGAAAGGAAGTTAAGAAACCTGCATCAGGCTGTCTCTGCCCTCAGAAGGTGCGGTAGGCGGAATTCTAGGACAGCCCCAGATTCCCTCCCTGGTGTAACCCACACCTTCTCCTCTTTATTCAGTCAAAGGTTCATCTGCTACTACTGTGAAGGGATTTTGCAGATGTAATTAAGATCCCAAATCAGGTGACTTTGAAATAGGGCAATTATCCTGTTGGGCTTGACTTAATCACAGGAACCCTTTGAATCAGGGCCTAGTGGCAGAGGGAGTCAGAGGACTGAAGCAAGAGAGAAACTTGATGCGAGAGATTTATTCCTGGCTTGGAGACAAAGCAGCAAGGAATGTTGGGTTGCCCCTGGGAGCTTAAAGGAGCCCTTACTGGTAATAAGGAAATGGGGACTTCAGTCCCATAACTGAATTCTGCTACAACTCTGTGAACTTGAAAGAGGACCCTGAACTCTGTGAAGGTACACAGCCAAGCAGAGACCTTGACTTCAGCTGCCGAGTTTGTAGTAATATTTATGCAGTAACAGAAAACTCACACAGAAGGGAACTTGGGACGACGGGGAACATCAGTAGCTAATGGGACACAGAATGAAAGGGTGGGCAGGAAGAGACAGGAAGGCCCTCCCATCACTAAGGACTTATATTTCCTATTCTTACACACCGTTAAGGGTGGTATCAGTAAGAAATGGTGTGGGCTGAAAGTCAAGGCATACTCAACTCACAGTAGAACAAGCCATTTCCCCCTCAGAGCTGGTACAGCCGATTACTAAAGCTGTCTTGCATTCTTTCCAG
Source organism: Glis glis (assembly GCA_004027185.1). Taxonomy (NCBI): domain Eukaryota; kingdom Metazoa; phylum Chordata; class Mammalia; order Rodentia; family Gliridae; genus Glis; species Glis glis. The sequence goes on along the minus strand of PVJS01011361.1, from coordinate 17,375 downwards.
TTTTCTGAATCTCTGCCAGTTTTAATGTGTTGGCTTTTTGTCTTCATGTGTTGTGTTCATGAGATGGCTGCTCCCAGCATTCCATGGTTCTAGTTAGAAAGAAAGGGGTGGGACAGCTGGGTGTGGTGGTTCATGCCTGCAATCCCAGTACTTGGGAGACTGAGACAGGAGAATCACAGGTTGGAGGCCAGCCTCAGCAACATAGCGAGACTTTCAGCAACCTAGAGAAACCCTGTTTCAAAACAAAAAATATGGGCTGGGGTGTAGCTTGGAGGTAGAATGTCCCTGGGTTCAATCCCCAGCACTACATACAAAAGAGAGAGAGAGAGAGAGAGAGAGAGAGAGAGAGAGAAAGAAAGAGAAAGAAAGAAAAGAAGGAAGGAAGGAGGGAGGGAGGGACACATCTCCCATAGTCAGAAAGAACGTTTCACCATGAATTAATGCAGCAAATGTTTGTTGAGGACCTATTAAGCCATGACCCAAGGTTCGCAAATCTCTCTCTCTCTCTGGTGTTGGGGAAGGAGGAGAACACAGGCATGCAAATGATAATTACAGTGAGAATTGCTTTAACTAAAAAAAAAAAATCCTCTCTACTTTTGTATTGACCACTATCTGTTCCTTACCATAGGCGAATTGCAAAAGCAGCGATAGCAGGCCCTAAGAAAGCATATATTGATTTTTGCTCCCGAAAAAGAAAGTGTTTTAACTGGTAGAGAATATATTCAGAGTAAACTTCTAAGAACTCTTAAGTATTGATCAATGTCTTGAACTAAATCTGGGCAAGAGATGTAGCTTTTATTTAAAACACAGAAGCAATAGAAATGTAGATCTGAAGTGCTCTCCAACTGAGCTGTTGCAATCTGTCTCCATTTTCTGGGAACTGTCACGCTAGTTGCAGTATAATTTATACAAGAGTCTCAGGTGCTCCACCTATTTTAATGTGCAGTTAAATACTTTGGATACATACATATGTTTTTAAAGTAGTTATCCTTGATTCACTAATTTCATTCTTAAGAAATGCCTTTATGGAAAACAATCATTTTTTTTCAAACTCTAATTTGATGATATGGAATATGACACTTGGGCTTATTAATACCAGAGAAATTAATTCAGTAATTAATTATTCTGATGTAAACTTGGCTTTGAGCATAGTAACCAGTTTCACACTAACATAATTATCCAGGAATTTGCTTCCAAGTGAAACAGGAGCAGCTTACTGTGGATAATGCAAAAGAAGAGGTTTGCGGTGTTTATACTTTTATTGGTGCAATGCAATTATTCATCATAGTGGGGTTCAAAGCAATACGAACATACACGCGCACAACACTTGGGGCAGTGTTTATTTTTAAGCTATAAAAATTCAAGCGTCAGTAGGAAATTCTGAGAATTTTGTTTGGTTCCTATTCAAACACATGAGTATTCCCACATAGAAGATAACAAACATGACCATGTCTTTTCTAGTGAAAAGGTATTGGATTGGGAGATGGGCGATATGCACTCTGATACCAGATGTGACTTATTTTTTCAAATTTAATTTATTTTTATTTTTACACTTTTATTGGTGCATTGTAATTCTATATCATAGTGAGATTCAAAATGATACATTCATGGCCGGGTGTGGTGGCGCATGCTTGTAATCCCAGTACTTTGGGAGGCGGAGACGGGAGGATCTGGGTTCGCGGCCAGCCTCAGATCTCTCTCTCTCTCTCCCTGTCTCTCTCTCTCTCTCTCTCTCTCTACTTAGTGAGGCCCTCCGCAACTTTGTGAGACCCGGTTTCAAAATAAAGTATAAAAAATAGGGCCGGGGGTGTAGCGTGAAGGTAGAACGCCCCTGGGTTCAATCCCCGGTACCGCAAAAAAAAAAAAAGATACATTCATGTATGCACACAACACACGGTGTGTTTCTCTCCTCATCCCATGCCGCTGCCCCTCCTTCCTCCCCATATGTGTTAGTGAGATTGGTAGCGACACCTTCATATATGAACATAAGATGATTTGAATGGTTCCCTTCCTCAAACCTTATTTTCTCCTCCCCATCTCCCTCTCCCAGCCCCTTTCTGCTATTCTACTGGTCTCTCTCCTCATTTATCTGAAGTCTCTGTTGTCTCCTATTTTCCATCTTCCACATATGAGCGAAAACGTCTGACCTTAACTTTCTGAGACTGGCTTATCACAGCACAATATTCTCTAGTTCCATCCATTTTCCTGCAAATGACATCATTTTGTTCTTCTTTATGGCTGAGTAGAATCCCATTGTGTATATATGCCCCAGTTTCTTTACCCATTCATCTGACACCTAGGTTTGTTCCATAATTTGCCTATTGTGAATGGGCTGTACTAATAGACAATTCCAGAAACAGTGTATAAGAGTTCCTATTTCCCCACATCCTTGCCAACATTTGTTATTGTTTGTATTCTTGATGATTGCCACTCTGACTGCAGTTACATGGAATCTCTGTAGTTTTGATTTGCATCTCCCTGATTGCTAATGTTGTTGAACATTTTTTTGTTGTTCAACATGTTGAACAACATGTTTGTTGAACAACAAAAATGTTGGCCATTTGCATCTCTTCTTTTGAGAAGTGTCTCTTGAGTTCAATTGTCTATTTTTAATTGGGTTATTTGTTCTTTGGGAGGATTTAAAGTTCTTTACATATTCTAGATATTAGTTCTCTATTCAGAGGAGTAGCTGGCATAGATTTTCTCCCATTCTGTATGCTCTCTTCAAACTCTTGATTGTTTTCTTTGCTGCACAGAAGCTTTTAAATTCGATGGCATCCCATTGATCGATTCTTGATTTTATTTCCTGAGCCTTAGGGGTCTTATTGAGGAAGTCTCCACCAGTACCTATGTGTTGGAGAGTTGATCCTATATTTTCTTCAGGTAATTGCAATGTTTCTGGTCTAATTTCTAGGTCTTTGATCCATCTTGAGTTGACTCTTATACAGGGTAAGGGAGAAGGATCTAATTTCCTTCATCTACATATGGATATTCAGTTTTCCCAGCAACTATCTATTGAGAAGGCTGTCTTTTCTCCAGCGTATGTTTTTGGCTCCTTTGCCAGACTTTAGAGCAGGGCCCCCAAGGGATTTTGTTCTGGCTTTCTGGGCCCCTGTGATTCCTAGAGATGTAGTGTGCTAAGAGTAATGCTAGTGTGCTTTTCAACTCTATGATGCTGTTTAAAGAATTTTTAAAAAATGAAACAGTTTATGAAAATAGCTAAGCTTGAGCCCTGGATGGTGCTCCATCGGTCTTGACTGATTTTCCACCACTGCTGTTCACCTTCTTACCATGGAGCAAAGCCCTGCCCTGCTCTTTAGAAAACATCCTGGCCCAGAGGAGAGGGATCTGCATTGGTATTGGCCAGTACCACTGCCGGTTCACAAACCCTTTCAAAGACTGATTCATGTGAACGCTACTCTGGGTTCTGGTGGCTCCATCTCCAAGAGACTGGGTTTCAAATCCGCATACTCCTGCTGGCCCATCATCCTCAGCAGCTGGCTTCACTAGTGGCTGGTGCATCTCAGCAGGTGAACTTTCTCTTTTATGCAATAGTGGAAATAATGCTATGAACGTATACAAAATTGCCAGTTCCAATCTCAAAGACATGTGGGGTGAGGGGGGAACCCGGTGGGGAGGGCAACAAGAGTGTGTGCATGTATTTTTCTAACACTCTGTACCCCAATATGATGTAAAATTACAATGCACCCAATAAAAATAAAAATAAAAGTAATGAACTAGGTTTTTCCTTTTTTTGTACTTAGAAACCTTATCAAACTGTAATTTACATACCAAAAAATTCTCTTTTATTTTCTTTATGGTAGTCCTGGGATTCAACCCAGGGCCTCTCACTTACTAGGCAAGTGCTCTAGTGCTGTGCTACATCCTCAGCCCCTGTTATTTTCTTTCTTTCTTTTCTTTTTTTGGTGGCACTGGGGATTGAACCCAGGGGCATTCTACCTCTGAGCTACACCCCCAGCCCTTTTTATTTTTCATTTTCAAACAGGATCTCGCTAATTTTCTGAGGCTGGTCTCAAACCTGCGATCCTCCTGTCTCAGCCTCACGAGTACTGGGATTACAGGTGTGTGCCACCACACCTGGCTTATTATTTTGATAGAGAAATTTTTTTCTCTTTACATTTAGAAAATTTTGGTACTATTTAGTCATTTGTTATATTCCAAGCTAAGTATTCCTATCAAAAGCCTTTTTCTTAAGCATTAAACTAAGATCTGAAAATAGTATTTCTTACTCCTTAAAAAATTCTACTGGATTTTTTTTCCCTGAATATTGTGTTCTGGAAATAACATGAGTTTTTTTGATTATTTGTTTTTTTGTACTGGGGATTGAATCTGGGGCACTCTATCACTGAGCTACATCCCTGGTCCTTTTTATTTATTTTTTAAATTTTGAGACCGGTCCCCCGGCTGGCCTCAGGCTTGCGGTCCTTGTACCTCAGCCTCCTGAGCAGCTGGGATTACAGGTGTGCACCACCACACCCAGCTCTAACATAGCTTATTACGTAAAGCACTTAAAGGTAATTATTTTGCTAACGTAGCTTATATCTGATCCTGCATATGACAAACTGGTTTTTACAGCTAGTGTTTTCCCTTTAGTAGTTCATGCACATAGAATAAACATCCCACAAGTTATATAACAGGCTCACAACTGGGGGACACTTCAGGTCACTGCTGGCCTTTGCTTTCAGACACAAAGCTGCAACTGAACCCTGGGGTTGTAGTCTCCTTGGAGCCGATGCCTGCTCTGGATAATCTCTCTGGATAACGTCCTTGGCGTGCACTTACTGGGCTAAAGAGTTGGGTGCTTCTAATTTTGAAAGATATTCCAAAGTAGTACTGCAGGGAGATGTCACCAATTTAAAAATCCTCTAAGAAGATAATGAGTTAGTTTATTATATATCCTGTGACATTGAGCATGACCAATACTTTAAATATTTAGGCAAATATCTGAAAGGTGAAAAAGGCATCTCATTATTTTATTTTGTATCTTTATAATTATAAAGGCTTATCATCCTGTTGTATCCCTTTTGCCAAGAACTGCCCAATCATTTTCCTTTGCACATTTTTCTATTTTTCCATAATTTTTCTTTTTTGCTTATGGGTTCTTTGTATAGTCACAAACATAGCTTTCTGTCCATAGTATGTATGACGATCTTTTCTGGTTGTCATTTTTCTTTGGATTTTGATGCTATCTTTTTTGCCATGCAGATTTTTTAAAAAATTATGTAGTTATCTTTAGCATTCTTTCCCTTTATGGAATTTAGATTTTATAATACGTTTCAAAAGGTCCTCTATATGCCAATATTATTTTTTTGTAATCCACCTAAGTTTTCTTCCAACATTTTTATTATTTCAGTTTTTAAGTTTAATATTGATCCATCTGGAATTTATTTTGTTATAGGGAAGGAGGTAGATCTAACTCTACCCTCCCTATCAGCCCAATTAGGACTTATCTACCATCTTTCTCTACTCCTTCCTTCCTCCCTCCCTCCCTTTCCTCCTCCTCCTCTTTCTTTCTTTCTTCATACTGGGAATCAAATGCAGGAATATTTAAAAAAAAAAAAAACAGGGTCTCACTAAGTTGCTGAGTATCTCCCTAAATTGCTGAGGCTGGCCCCAAATCTGCGATTCTCCTGTTTCAGCCTCTCAAGTACTGGGATTACAAGTGTGTGCCACCACACCCAGCATCTTTCTCTGCTTCTTAAGTTAATGTCCATCTTATTGCTGCCTTTGTGATTCAACCCACTTTCCTTAACACTGTGCAATCTGACTTTTGTATCCACAGTTGTGTTGAAAGTGTTTTTTTTTCTTTTTCACGTGCTTCTTTCCTTCTGTTTCTGATATTGTGCTTCATGCCCTCTTTTTTATATCAATTCATTTTATTTCATTCATGCCTTCTTTTTAAAGATTTACTCTTTTTGCTATCTCAAACCTAAGTGGTTCTCATTGGGGAGGAGAAAGAACTGGGATTTTCGCCCCAAGGGGACATTTCGTATCAGTGGACATATTTTTGGTTATCATGACTGGATGCCCCCTGACACTGACTAACTGGAGGCCAGGGAGGCTGCTAAACATCCTACAACACACAGGATGCATACACACAATGTCACACAATGAAGAATCGCCCTAGCCGGGCATGGTGACACACACTTGTAATCCCAGTACTTGGGAGGCTGAGACAGGAGGATCGTAGGTTTGAGGCCAGCCTCAGCAACTTAGTGAGACTCAGCAACTAGTGAGATCCTATTTCCTATTTCAAAACAAAAAATAAAAGGGGTTTGGGGTATAGCTCAGAGGCAGAATGTCCCTGAGTTCAATCCCTAGTACTACAAAAAAAAAAAAAGGAGAGAGAGAGAGAATTGCCCCACCCCAAATGCCAGTGGCATCCTCGCTCAGAAACACCACAACGCAGTCATCCTCATCCTCCATGTGCCTTCTCCGTTTTCTCTATTGGCATCCTGCTCTAACTCAAGGACTGACAGTGTTATTCTAGCGCTCGGTTTCTCTCGCTGCTTCCAAGAGCTCATCTATCTCTTGATTTACTCCAGCTTTAAGCACCTGCTGATGACGGTGGTGTGATTGGGTATCTATATATGACAACACTCTTTTAGCAGTCAAACTTTGGTGTTACCTTTCAACACACTAGGGGGAGGGGAGTGCAGGACACTGAACCCAGGCCTTGTGCATACTAAGTATGCACTCTGCCACTGGGCTACCTCCCCAGCCCCTTTCAGTGCTTTAAAGAACTCTTTTTTTCTTTTCTTTTCTTTCTTTTTCTTTTTTCTCCCCCCCCCTTTTTTTTGTACTGGGGATTGAACCCAGGGGCTTCTACCTCCAAGCTACAACCCCAGCCCTTTTTATTTTTTATTTTGATACAGGGTCGTACTAATTTGCTGAGGATCTTACTAAGTTGCTGAGGCTGGCCTCAAACCTGCCACCCTTCTATCTCAGCCTCCCAAGTACTGGGATTACAGGCATGTGCCACTGTGCCTGACTTAAAGACCTCATTTTATTGTCTTCGGGCCTCTGTTTTTTCCAGTTATGTCATCTACTGCTTATATTGTATCCCCTGCTTATAGTGCATCTTTTTTCTGACTGCCTTTAATATTTGCTTTTGTTTTTTTACTTGTAGCAGTCTCATTATGATGCACCTTGGTGTGGTTTTCTTAGTGTTTAACCTACATGGGTTAGTTGGATTTCTAGGACCTATCATTTGTCAGTTTGGGAATGTTCTTGACATTATCTCTTCACAAAATTTTTTTGCTCCACTCTGTCTCTCCCCTATTTCTCGAACGCAAATTTCCTGTATGTTAGAGTACATGATATTGCCACACAGCTCTCAGATGCTCTGCCCTGCTAAACTGATGAGGCTGGTCTTGAACCTGCGATCCTCCTATCTCAACCTCCCTACTACGGGGATTACAAGTATCCACCACATGCCTGGATCTCTGGGCTCTTTGGGTTTCATTTTGTGTATTTTCCGTTGACCTGTATTCTGGCTCAGTGACTTCTCCTCTGGCAGGTCCAGCCTGCTATCAAGCTCATCCAGTGATTTTTTTTCCATTTCTGGTGTCAAGACCCAGTACTGAAAAAAGAAAAGAAAAGAAAGAAAGTGGAGACTAAAGTAGGTAGTAATTACCTGGAGAAAAGGGCATGCTTCTCTCCTGGCAGGCTGTGAGAGAGAAGTCTGTGTCAATCTGATCTGAGGTTGAGCTGCATCTGGGCTTTGTTGTATCTTTAGTTTACCTAACTTCACCCCTGGCATCAAATATTTTGAAAATAGCATCAGGATTTCTTTCCCTTTAGCATATCTTGGGATTGGTGTGCGGAGAGATGTTAGACTCTGCATGGTCTTCATTTATCCGTGCAACAAATATTTACTGAGCATCTACCATATGCCAGGGGCTGTGGAAACACCAATAAACAACCAACACTCCTGCCTCTGTAGACTACAGATGCTCCTTGATGTGTGAAGGGCTTATGTCTCAATAAGTTGAAAAATTATAAGCTAAAATATTGTTAAGTGGAAAATGTATTTAATACACCTAACCTACCGAATATCCTGGCTTAGCCCAGCCTACCTCACATAGGCTCAGAACACTTACGTTAACTTACAGTTGGGTAAAATCATCTAACACAAAGCCTATTTTATAACAAAGTATCAAATATCTCATATACATTATTAAATACAATATTGGAAGTGAAAAACGGAATGATTGTATAGGTATGCTTTTGCACTACCAAAAAGTAAAAAAAGCACGAGTTGAATCATCATAACTTGGAGACCCTCTGTATATATTTTAACTAGGCAATCAACTTACCCAGTTGGCCTGGGACTTTTCCCAGTTTTTGCACTAAAAGTCCTGCACCTGGTGAAACCCCTCAGCGCAGTGGAAATCTGGAAGAAGAGCAGACAGGGAGCAGCAGTACGATTGAGGTGAGTGATAGAGAATGGCAGGGACCAGGGCTGGCCGTGGTAGAGTGAGAGAGATTTACACAAGCATTAGCATCATCAAGTTTTAGTTTCTTCATTCGTAATCTGGGAAAAAATAAGCAATCTTTGGCGAGTTCCTGGGAAGGATCAAAAAGTCATTGTATTCATCCACAGAGAGATCAAGCATAAGTCTCTTTGAAGAGATCAAGGATAAGACTCTAAGGTTTCCATGGCCATCTCAGCAGAAGCCAGGAATAGAAATGGGATTATCCGGAAGGGACCTATTGAGAAACCTCTGTGTCATGGACTAAAGCCCTGTGACATACACAAGAGACCAATGATGTTCTTGGGGAAGTTATACCCTCAAACACACAGCCAGCGGGGCTTGAAATGGACAGGGAGAGCAGGGCGTGGTGGCGCATGCTTGTAATCCTAGTACTTGGGAGGCTGAGACCGGAGGATCCGGATTCACGGCCAGCCTCAGCTACTTAGTGAGGCCCTCCACAATTAAGTGAGACCCTGTTTCAAAATAAAGAACAAAAAATAGGGCTGGGGGTGTAGCTCGGAGGTAGAATGCCCCTGGGTTCAATCCCAGTACTACAAAAAAAAGAAAGAAATGGGCAGGGAGGGGACAAAAGGGAGGAAGGCTGTTAGGTTTTCCAAATTCTATAGACTGAGAAATTATCAAGATGATAAAGTACCAGGACTGATAAAGCAGCTGATAAGGCCACTAAGCTACAAGTACCTTCATGAAAAAGGAGGGATGATTCTGTGTTGGGAGCAGAACCCTGGGGAAACCCCCAAGTTGTAATGGTTTTCTAAAAGGTGGGAACAAGATTTAAATATAGCTGTGTAGGCAGAGACTAAGATAGATTATAGCTTTAGTTACAATAGGTATAATTACATTTTCATAATAAAATCTGCAAACCAAAATTCTCAATTTCAACAATATAGTAATAAAATACATTTTGCCTTATTTTAAAGCTTTTTTCCCCTCCATAACTCAGTGTGTGAGATATGTTTAACAAAGTAAAACGTTACCTGGCTAATATTCTATCATTTTTATTTAATAGCAAAATACTTATTTATTAAAAGGATGCAAATTTTCCAGGTTTCAGTGGAGCACTGCTCTCTTGCCATCTTTAACTGGGTAGGATATGAACCTTGCTTGTAAAAATTAGTACTTCCTAGGGTTAGGAGTTTAGTTCAGTGAGCGTGTGCTTAGCATGCATAAGGCCCTGGGTTTAATCCCCAGCACCAAAAACAACAACAAAGAATTAAAACTTCCTATAACTCTATGAATCTGACCCTAGGACCAAGAGAACTGACCAGAGGTCTAGTCTACTTCTGGTTATACCCTTAGGTTAAATGATTTTAAAGCAACTTTAACTCCTGAAAGTTCAACCTGACTATATATTGCAGTCATAAAGAATGACCATGAAGATGAGCAGAAGGATCCATGGGGGGAGGGGGGATGGCTACATTCTAAGGTCAAAGTCACAAGGTCAATGCAAAGCTCTTGGAGAAGGCAACCAAATTAGCAATTTGCTGTGACTGTCAAACCCTTTTTTCCCCAGAGAATCTCTCCATAGAATTTGAAGTTACCTGGCATAGTAAGTATCCTGGAAATATTAGCAGACAGCAGAACTCTGCCTTATATTGATTTTTTTTAAACATTGTACTGATTAGGGAAGGTGAAGCTTATTTTAATAAGAAAGATGAAAATGTTGTGAACATCTAAAAGATCCAAGCCGTGCCTGGAGGAATAATAAAAACATTTGGTCAAACATAAAAATTATGAGATTTTGCATTTGATTCACATTTTGTGCCATTAATTTTAATAGTCTACTTCAAATAAATTCAATTGAATGAACAAATAATGACTCCTGAAAAATATTCTGCAGGAAGAGACAAACCCAAGGTCAAGGAGAAGCCAACATGGAAATTTTAATTTTAAATAGAGTTAGTGGCAGCTGGATCTTAGATCAATTGACTCTTTTTGTTACTATGGACCCTGAAAGCCAACCTAAAGAAAAGATACTACATTAATTTGAAATGATTCATATTTTCATACAAATGGATAAAAATAAACCTAATTTTCTAAGACTGGTAGTAGCTATCAGGCTGCTCTCCATCATGGCAGCGGAGGCGGGGGGATCAACATCCTCCCCAAAGAAATTTTTTTGGAATAGTCTCCCTAATTCCTCTCTAACAGGAAAACATCCAGATCATTGATAAACTTTTACAAAACCTGCAACAATGTGCTATTCTATCCCACAAGATTACCAGCTAAAGGGAAGAGGCTTAGGCCTTCCATTATACAAAATACGTTAACAAGGGAGAGAAGGATAATGAAAACGAAATGAGGAAATCCAAATATACCTTCCAAGGACTAAAATAGAATGTTTCCAAAAGATGGAAAGTATTTCCCCATCTCATGGAAAGCAGTGGCCCGTGGCATCGCCTACTTTGTGGGGTTGAGGAAATAACTCTGGTTTATTTTAATGTGCCGTGTAATCTGGCTCATTTCCCATATTGTTCTGTGATCTTAACTGTGCAACTCAAAGGAAAACTGGAGCCTGAATTTCAATGTCATCTTGATGCAGCCTTTCACGTTTCCAAGTCCACCTCAGCCATTTGCTGTCCCTCCCCCCTCTTATGAAGTCGGGCCAATTATAATAAAACCAGTAAAGATGAACGATGATGTAAGAATCATGTTACCACAGTGCTCAAAGAGCATTGGTTTATTAGTGATGGAAAGCAAATTCCTGACCTTTGGAAGCCTGGCTTCCAGGGTGTCTATGTGGGGTACTTTACTTGGATCGTTTCTTGTTGATAAATGCTTCACTTTCAATGACTTCTTCTTTATATTCTGTTTCTCCCTAAAATTCCCAGCCATCTTGCATGCCTTCTGTATTTGGTTGGGGCTCTATCTTGCTCCCTTTCTCAGCCCCCACGATGACTTGTATTGCAAAGTCTTTGGTGTCAAGGTTAGAGCAGACGGAGTGTAACTCCTCCTCCTCCTCCTCCTCCTCCTCCTCCTGCTCCTCCTCCTCCTCCTCCTCTTCCTCTTCCTCCTCCTCCTTCTCTCCCTCTCTCTCTCTTTCTATTTTTTTGGTACTAGGAATTGAACCCAGGGTCATTCTACCTCTGATCTACACCCCCAGTCCTACTTATTTTTTATTTTGAAACAGAGTCTCACTAAGTTGCTGAGGGCCTCGCTAAATTGCTGAGGATGAGCCGGGCATGGTGGCGCACGCTTGTAATCCCAGTACTTGGGAGGCTGAGACAGGAGGATCCGGGTTCGCGGCCAGCCTCAGCTAATTAGTGAGGCCCTCCGCAACTTCGTGAGACCCGGTTTCAAAATAAAGGATAAAAAATAGGGCCGGGGGTGTAGCTCGGAGGTAGAACGCCCCTGGGTTCAATCCCTGGTACTGCAAAAAAAAAAAAATTGCTGATGATGGCCTCAAAACTGCCAGCCCCCTGTCTTAGCCTCCCAAGTACTGGGATTACAGGTGTGCATCACTGTGGTCAGCTCAGAAGATCATTTTCAAAACGGGATCCTGGTTTGTGTTTGCGTATGACCTAGCTCTTCTGTGGAACACGCAAGGTTTGTGAGAGTCACACGATGCCTCCCAGCTGTGTACTGCTCTGTTTGGGTACGATGAGCCCTGGCAGGAGGGCACTGCAAAGTCAGAAGTGACTTCTAGGAAAGGGGTCCATTCCTGAGCAGCTGTGAGCTTGGTTGCAGCCTTGCCTTTGCAAAGCAAGAGGAAGGAGCAAAATGATTTCCAAAGCCTGAGGTTTCAATCTGTCCTAGAGACCTATGTCAGGTATAAGTTCTGTCAAAAGAAAAAAATGAAATTATGCTTCCATGGTGTGAAGTAATGACTCAGCTAGCTCCTCCCCAACCCCTGCCCCAAATCTCCCTTCCTATGAATGCCTGCCACATCTAGGTCTAAGCAGCCTTCTCAGCCACGGTTTATCTGTTGTTGTAATTTGATCATTAGGCTGTCTTTATAGTGCTAGTCAGATGATTTGACAAAATTTCCAGTCTCTCTTTTAGTAGTTTAAAAAATAATTGACTTCTAGTTTGGTGTGGTGGTACATGCCTATAATCCCAGCACCTGGGAGGCTGAGATAGGAGGATCACAGGTTTGAGGCAGCCTCAGCAACCTAATGAGACCCTCAGCAATTTAGCAAGATCTTGTTTCAAAATAATAAAAAAAAGGGCTTGGGGTATAGCTCAGAGGTAGAATGCCCCTGGGTTTAATCTCCAGTATGAGTAATAATAACAACAATGATGATAATAATAATAATAATAATTATAGGTTTCTGAACTCTAACTAGAGATCCATAGTATAGAGTCTCTCAGACAGCAATACTAAAATGAGTGTTCCTGTGAGTTTTAATTGGAAAAATGTATTACTAAAAGATCATTATTATCATTTCCTGGCCTCAGGAGGACCTGCTATCTCAAGACTGAAAAATTGTGTGTGTGTACTTGAATTAATTGCAAAAGAATTTCATTTTGAAGAAAAGAGCCTGCCTCACGTTCTCTCTCCCCATCGACATAAGCTACGGCCCCAAATCATTTCCCATATTCAATTACAAGAGTCAGGACTGGGTCCAGCTCTAATTGACTCCAGGGATGTGTTATTTTTTCATTTAAAGGATAATTTGATCCCCTGCCATGTGTTTACTGGGTCGTTCTCCGGGCTTGGCCTGATCCTCTGTCCTCACTACCTGGTGTGGTTTCCGGGCACCCAGAGGCTCGCTCTCTCCTCGCTCTCATCCCCACTGTTTTTACTGCTTCATCTTCCTTGGGAACAGCAGTTACTCTTGCATGGTCTCCCCTCCAGTGTCTTTATCATTCTGTAATCGTTGAAATATGCATGCTTGAAATGAAATGGTGAAGTCAGCTTTTAATTCTAGATCAAAAATATCAGCAAGGAGCTACCAATTTCATGGTTCACAGAATAATGCTATCAATCTGGACTGCTTAAGAGATACCAGCATCTTCTGACCCAAATGTAAACTGCATCGGCCTTGAAATAATTTAACTCATATCTGATGACCGTGGAGCCATATCAAGGTTTTGCGTAGAATTTTCCGGGCCCATGACTGTCATCGCTGACTTTCAACCTTAAAGGAGAAGAACTAGGATTCTAAGAGAATGCTCATTTGAACCTCAGATTTGGAATTATGTTTTCTGGAAAAACAAAATGCCTTCATCCATCTATGGGAGTTCACGGAGCTCCTTTTTCTGCAGAAATAGAATGCCCCTCTTTAATTTAGGAATGAGATTCATCTTCCCCCACTGTATCAGATAGCTATTGCGTGTGTAAGAAACTATGCCAAAACATAACGGCTTAAAACAACAATTGCTTGTTGCTTTTCTTGAGTCTCTGGGTCACTCAGTGGTTCTGTGGGTCCCATGGGGCCTGCTCACAAGTCTGTGGTCAGCTGGCTGGATGGTTATAGGATCGTCCAGGATGGTCTCAGCTGCAGACCTGATTCCCCTGCAAGTTGCACATGCTCCTCTGATGGGCCAGCTCAGGCTGGGTGTTGATCAAGGTGGTGGCACGAGTCCTACAAAGAGCATCTAACTGTGTAAGAAGGTGAGCAGAGATAGTCCCAGTCATGAAGCCTCTGTCTTGTTGACTTTGCTCTTGTCCCATTGGGCATTGTCACATGGGCAAGCCCAAGGGCAGTGTGGGAGAGCACTGCCAAAGGGTGTAGGGACAGGAGGCTTGAAAAGTTGAGGCTATTAACAATCCACCTGCCACCTCTACCCATAACCAGAGCATGGTTTCCAGCAAGGCCAGAGAAAAGGGCCCCTTTCTTGAGCTATTGACGTGTGAAAAGGAGTAGTGGAAATAGAGTCCAAGACTCCCCAATCAGAAACCTGGAAATCAGGCCAGGCCCGGTGGCACACACCTGTAGTCCCAGGTAAGCAGGAGGCTGAGGCAGGAGGATTGCTTAAGTTCAGGAGTCAGGGCTGTAGAACACTATAAAGCCGGGCATGGTGGCATACACTTATAATCCCAGCACTTGGGAGGCGAGACTAGAGGATCCGGGTTCGCGGCCAGCCTCAGCTACTTAGTGAAGACTTCCGCAACTTAGCAAGACCATGTTTCAAAATAAAGAATAAAAAATAGGGCTGGGGGTGTAGCCTGGAGGTAGAATGCCCCTGGGTTCAATCCCCAGTACCACACACACACACACACAAAAAGATATTCTGCCTTCTGCACCAAGTTCTCTCTCAATATGTCCTCTGCACCAAGTCCTCCTGGGAGCGGGGGACCACCAGGTTGCCTAGGAAGAGTGAGCTGACCCAGGTCAGAAGCCACGTGCTGATCAGTGGCACTTGTGAGTAACCACTGTACTCCATCCCGCACAGCATAGGGAGACCCCATCTCTTAAAACAAACAGAAACAAATCCAGAAAGCAAGGACAAAACAGAAGTACATCTTCATAAGGGGGAGTCAATGAGATAGAAAAGCCTAGAATAGGACCATGGAGTGGATAGACATGGGTCATTTTGCCCTGGCTTTTATCCACGTTTGGAAGAAATTGGATTCACAGTCTTTGCATACTTAAGGACACAGAGTACATAAACTGTGTTAAACTGCCATTAAAAGAGTCTAATGCTTAGAAGCAGTGGAGGTTTTGAAATTTCCACACAAGGGAGTTTTGTTTTTGTTTTGCTTTGAGGAAATAGTTGACTGGCCAAACAGTCTTTGTTTCTATATGAATTAAGAGGCTTTCTTTCTACCATTATATGGCATTATAATGGACCAATAAAAAATTAACCTTAAAAAGAGGCTTTCTTTTCTCAAATCACAGAATTTCTGTTAGCCAGTGGATTTTCTTTTCTGCTTTAGTTGCTAGAAAGTTCGGAGGTAAGTTTTATAGCCCACTGATAGGACTTTTTAGGTCAGGATCATTGGAGACCATTTTCCTGCTCCTCTAATTTCCTCCCCCTCCTCTTCCTCCTCCTTTTCCTTCTTCTTCTTTACTGGATATTGAACCCAGGGACATTCTATCCCTGATTACACCCCCTAGTCCTATTTTATTTTTTATTTTGAAACAGGATCTCACCAAGTTGCTGAGGCTGGCCTCATATCTGCGATCCTCCTGTCTCAGCCTCCCAAGTACTGGGATCACAGGCATGTGTCATCATGTCCAGTTTGTCTAGGAAGTATTCTTGCCAAGTTTAATCAAGCCTCTATATTTGCATCAATTGCATTTATGGCAGAATTGACCACACCAGAATTCAGTATCTTCGAACAATAGCCCTTTATTACTTCGTACTACTTTGTAGGTCAGATATGAGTCCTCTGGTCTGAGCCATCTACACAGTTGGCTTCACTTTTGGTATCAGCTGGGGATGTGGGGATGACTTGGCCTCACATCTCTCCTTAGACCAGTGGAGGGGCAGGTCACAGGCTCTCAAGAACCTCAGAGGTAGGCAAGCCCCAGTGCACAAGCACCTTTCAAGCCTCTGCCTGTGTCGCCTTTGCTAATGTCCCCTTGGCCAAAGTAAGTCATATGGTCAGACCCAGGGTCCAGGAGAGGATAAAGAGGTTGCACCACTTGTTAGAAAGAATGCTGTCAGTTTTTCAGTCTAACTACAATATCTAACATCTAGTTTATATAAATACAGGATGGAGAGGGAAAAGTTAGGGAATATCATATGCCAATAATTAGACAAATCTGAAATGTGAAACATTGTATAGATTACCTAACTTAAACCCAAGTCCACTGTGAAATCCACATGAGGGTGTACAGGTGTTTCTTGTGCTACTGTTACCTATTTAAAAGTTTACTAGCTAGGCATGATGGTGCATGCCTGTGATCCCAGTACTTGGAAGGCTGAGACAGGAGGATCGCAGGTTCACGGCCAGCCTCAGCAACTTTGTGAGTTCCTCAGCAACTTAGTGAGACCCTGTTTCCAAATAAAAAATAAACTAGGGCTGGGGGTGTAGCTCGGAGATAGAATGCCCCTAGGTCCAATCCCCAATACCACAAAAATAAATAAAAATTTACATATTTAAAAATTGGGATGCTGCTGCTATGGATTCAATGTTGTGTCCCTGCAAAATTCCTATGGTGAAATCTAATCCCCAAAATGAAGGTAGTAGAAGGTGGGGGTTTGGGGGTGATTAGGTCATGAGGGTGAAGCCTTCTGGAATGTGATTTGTGCCCTCCTAAGGGAGCAAAGAGATGGGGGGCAGTGGGCCCCCACCAAACCCTTGCCAGCTGGTGCCTTGCTCCTGGTCTCCCCAGCCCCCAGCACTGTGAGAAGGAAGTTCTGCTGTTTATAAGCCGCCTAGTCTGTGATGTTTTGCTTTAGCAGCCCAGACAAAGACAGAGGACAAAGCCTTCTAGAACACCCTGTTTAGTGAGCAGGCTCTTAGGAAACCGTGTTTTCCATCAATTATAATTGAATTCTGAAATACAGAGATCAGGATGCAACTTTGCTTAGGGAATAGATGAGCAGCTGGAAGTTTGACAAATTAAGTGAGAAAACCGCTTCTCACCACGCCAGCAGCTCCCTTGTTTCAGAGAGAGAGAGAGAGAGAGAGAGAGAGCAATTTGATTAATTTGGAAAATTATTTCGTGCTACGGAATAAAAGGACAGTGTGGTGATTGCCGTTAAGTTCCCACTCTAAGTAATGTCAGAGTAGCAGCAGCAGGGGTGGCTGGCTAATTTAGGGACATAATGACACGAATAAGGGACATCCATGCTGGATTATCCAAACAGAGAATTAGCTCTGTCCATCTGCCAACAGTGCAAGCAAACAGTGCTTGATAAACTTGAATCGCTTCTTTAGACAACTATTGAGAGGCCTTGATCACTGGGTTTGATCCAAGCAAAAAAAGCAGTTTATTTTGCTTCCATTGCCTCCCTCCCTCC
>PVJS01011360.1:0-45925 GCA_004027185.1 Glis glis | reverse complement strand
GAAGTTGCGGAGTGCCTCACTAAGTAGAGAGAGAGAGAAAGAGACAGGGAGAGAGAGAGAGAGAGAGAGACAGGGAGAGAGAGAGAGAGAGAGAGAGCGTGCACGCGCATGCGCGAGCTGAGGCTGGCCGCGAACCCGGATCCTCCGGTCTCCGCCTCCCAAAGTACTGGGATTACAAGCGTGTGCCACCACGCCCGGTGCATGTTTAATTTACATTAATGACTTACCCTTGCATATAATCCATAAAGCACATAAATAAATTTACTCCATATTAAATGTTATTCCACAAAATATTATACAGTACATATAATTATTTATCTTATATAAGACATATTAATAGTGATCATACATAGCACATCAAGTCATAAATCTTTCTCATGAAAGTGCCTATCACCTCCTTTGTTGGGGATCAAACCTAGGACCTCTTATATGGTAGTCAAGTACACAACCATTGAGCTACATTCCCAGTCCCTGAGAGTTATTCCCTTGAAAGTTGTTCTGTTCTTCTTCCTGAGGCTTCAATTCCTCCATTGCTATAGCTCTTGCTGGGTTTCTTCTTATCTCTTTACACCGAGGTATTGTTCTAAAAAATAAACTAAAATAACACTCATTAATAAAATAGCCAACATCTGCAAGTTTTATTGTTGTTGCTGTTGTAGCATCACTGATATTTTGAGATTCCTGCTCTAAGAATGTTTTTTCTAAAGCAGATGATAAATTCTCAAGATGAATCTGTGTGGGTCCAATCATAGATGATATAATTAAAGCATTCGTCCACACAAGCTGATCTCTAAGTGACAAATGCATGACCGTGAATAAGAAATTATGCCTTTCCAGTAGCTTTGTACTATTTAGAGTTGTAATATAAATTTTGTTTTCCAAAGGAAAGAGCAGTATCTTTTTAGTTGAACATTACAATTTGTGGCCTTGAGCCTTCTGTGTGGCAAGTCAGCACTGCTCGCTGACTAAGGTCTCAACTATCTACTAGGATTCTGTCTAGCATTGGCATCCTACACGTTTATGCCTTCAAGCCACTCAGGAGCTCTGTGAAAGAAGAGAAATAATGATTATGCATTATAGGAAATACAAAACTACTGCATAGACCACAATATAAAGGAACATAAAATGCCTTTAAATATTAGCTAGCAAATTCAAGTTATATTCCAGTATTAGTCATGGTGAATCATCAACCTTTTGCAATTGAAACATTATTATGATTTTCAAATTAAGGTTTCTTTAATTGTCATTCAAGAAAAGGAATCTTCATATTTCATATGTACAAAAGAGCAGTATGTTGATTAAGATAGTTTGGGAAGAAATAGTAAGATATTTTTGAACCAGTCTGGTTTGCTATGTCTGGGAATTTGCTAATGACTTATTGCAATTGGCCTAGTAGTTACCTTCATAACTATGAAATTGCCACTATCACTAATGTTCAGGCTGAAGAGAAAAAACTCTGAAGAAAATTATTGCAACTTAACCTATGTATACTAAGGTTTAAACCTTTCTAAAACAAAAGGATAGTTGAGGCAATGAGTTTAACATGCACAAACTACAACCACAAATTTAAGCCAACTGCTTTTCTTAATTAGGTGTCAGCAAAGTAACAAACAGAACTTTTTCTTTAGTGAAAATGATATCTTGATTCCCTTAAAAATAAACAGCTGTTACATCATCATAAAATAATATTTGGAAAAACAAAATAATATTTCCTCATACCGTTATCATGATAGCATCATAACCAATGTGTTCCAAATCATGATCATGGTTTTATTTACAGCTTTGACGAACATGTTCTTTATCAAGTCATCCTGGGACATGTGCTTTGCTCTGGGCTGTGGCATTTAGTCACATGTCTCCTCAGCTTCATTTACTGCTCTCAGTCCTTCTGCTATTTCTGGGCCTCCATTATCCCCAATCAAAGAGATTATTATAGCATGGCTTCTTCAATTTCCAGCATCTGAGTTTCCTGCCACTACTATTTTTTTCCTAAGCAGAAACCAAAGTGGAAAGCAAAAAAGTCCTCAAGATAGATTTACACCCTATGAGAATCATTTCATCTTATCAAAAACAGTCTCCTTTCCCAATCTCTGCCTCTCTCCGAGAATCTCTATTCCACTGATGGATAGCCACCGGGGTGGATTAGAGGCAGCCAGCTATTTAAATGCAATAGCTTTTCTCCAATTTCTTCAGACTCCTAAGGCAACCTGCAATTTATCTCAAGCCTAGATTTCTTTTTTAAAAGTTAACTCTCTGCATGGTGTTTTGCTAGTTATATCGTTCTTTGTCAGCTCCCTCAAGGGGCTAACAGTCTAGGAAAAGCAGAATATGAGCTCTAGTAAAAAAAAATATTCAAACATTACTTAATAAAAATAGAAATGTAAAAATACATGAAGAACAGAATGAATAACACAAAAAGTTAACATAGTTAATTTAAGGAAAATTATATCTATATATCAAAGAATTTTCTTCATTCCTAACATTGGTAAAGACATTTTTTTCCATTAGTATTTTTTCTTTTTAACAAAATATTGCTCTGATTAAAGTGTTCGTTAAACAGAGTTGATGTCTCTTGTTATATAAGGAACAGCAATAACACTGCAATCTAGGATTGGAATAGAGAAGCATCGGTATCCTGCCCTTGCTCAGATTTTAATTTTGGACTTAACTAAGATATTCATTACTAACAGTCAATGAAAATTCTGATTCCAAAATAGGTCGATCCCAGTTCTTTCAGAATTATTGTTTGGTTTTATTAGTAAGATTGGTCAAAGGAAAATGAAAATAGGAAAACAATTAATGATTTCCCTTGGATGATAACATAGAGAAGTTTGTCTTAAAAAAAGCAAGATCTTCAGGATACAAATGTAAAATTATACTGAAAATGGATAATCAGCGAATTCTTTCTATATTATTTCAGCCTTAATAATCAGAATTTTTACCTTAAAATATTTTCCTTGCAAAACTGAATTTCAAGTAAACTATCCTTTGATTCATTTATTCTTTCGTTCCTTTGTAGAACAAGTATTTGCGCTCCATTGTATCAACTATACATGATAGTTGGATCCTTGCCTCAACTAGGTTGCAACATAAAGAAACTCACATGTATGTACATTAAAATAAAGAGAATAGGGTTTAATTGTGACTGCCAACCAAATGCATGCTGTAGAACATACTGCTCAATTATTAAAATTATTTTTGGAAATTATCATAAACCCACTAGATAAAACAAATGAAAACAGAATTGTTTTTTATTAAAGTGTAAGTGAGAGTCTGGAATCCTATGTCCCCATGTTTCCATTAGGCTCCTGCCACAACATTTTGGACAATTTCAGTAGGATTTTTTAAAAAGAACTATTTACAAAAGAATAGGCATGTTAGTATAAGGGACATGAAAACAGACACATCAACTTTCATGGAACTGCTCCATCTTGGGACAGAATAGGACATGGGAGGAAGCAGTTACAATTACTCTCCCTTACTTGTGGTTTCATTTTCCAGTTTTAGTTACCAAAGGTCAACCATGGTCCAAACATGTTAAATGGAACATTCTAGAAATAAACAATTTGTAAGTTTTAAATTGTGCCAAACCAAGTAGCCTGATAAAATCTCACCCCCTCCTGTCCCTCATGTGAATCATCCCTTCGTCCAGCATATCCACACTATATGCACTACCTACCCACTGGACAGTTAGTCACTTCATAGGCCTCGTGGTTATCAGATGGGCTGAAGCAGTGTCTCAGTGCTGGTTTTCAGTTAAACTTTATTTTACTTAATAATGCCTCCAAAGTGAGAGAGTGGTGATGCTGATAATTTGGATATACCAAAGAGAAGTTATAATAAATGAAAAAATAAAAAAACATAATAAAATATTTTGAGAAAGACCATATTCACATAGCTTTTATTTCAGTGTATTGTCAAAATTATCCCACATTGTTGTTATTGTCATTAATCTTTTATTGTTCTTAATTTATATTTTAAATTTTATCATATGTATGTACGTATGACAGAGTTCAGTGCTATTGCAGTTTAAAGCATCCACTGGGAGTCCTGGAATATATTCCTTGTGGATAAGGCGGAATAGTGCACTAGATTGGACCTCAGAAATGCACAGACATGGACAAGGCTTTTGGTGGAGCCTCATAGCCACCCAAAGTGGACTTGTATTAAGGAGACTTGGGAATAATTACCCTAATCAACCGATCAATCATACTTCCCTCCCTCTCTCTGGCAAGGGATAAGGTAGGAGCAAGAAGATGGAAAGAAAAAATCAGAGAGAGAGAGAGAGAGGAGAGAATGAAGAATGCTTATGTATAACACAGCATTTCTCACCAGATTATTAGTTATATAGTTTTATTCTGAAAAGTGAAGACTAGACTTCTGATTCCCTCATATATTCAAGCTATGTAACTGCTTACACTCTTTCCCACCTTTACTTTTCTGTCTTTTTTAATTTTAATTTTTAAGACTTTTATTGGTGCATTATAGTCTCGCATCATAATGTAGTTCATAGTGATAGTGACATACATGCACATAATACTAGGTGAACTCCCTCCCCACTCCCCCTCTTCCCATACACGATATTGAGATGGGCATTGGTATTCTCATATATGTACGTAAATGTACATAATGTCAATGGAAGTGTTTCCTTCACTAACCTCCCCCCTTAGACAACCTCTCTGTTCCACTGGGGTTTCTCCTCTATTATCTAAAGTCCCTCTTGTATCCAGATTACTCCCTAGCTTCTGCATATGAGAGAAAACACTGCCTTCACTTTTCTTCATGATCCTAAAACCATTTTTTGCATGAACTTTTCTGCCTTCTTTAATATTAGAAAGAGCTGCAGCTGTAATTTTCATCTTCAAGAGTTTAAGGATCTCAGTAAACAGTAAACCTACCAATGGTTCTGGTAAGTGAGTGGCCAGGGTCTGGCTGCTGGGGGAGAGGAGCAGGGCTTCACATCTTGCAAATGTGCAGGGCTCCCTTTCATAACATTTTCTGGGTTCTGTGTTGTTTCTCTGCCTTGCATCCTCTTCTCCCCCTTCTCATACTGACCGCACAGGAAGGACCCCCAAGTAGCTGCATTTATCGTCCCTTTTCCCTCTTTCCCTGGTTCTTGAGCATCCAGGGACTCCCTGCAGAGAATTTATTTCTTGAAGGACCCACAGTCCCTTGGTGGCTGCCTCAGCCCAAGGAACCCTGGTTGCGTTGCTAACCTGGTGCGCTGCCCTAGCTGCTTTTGGGGTTTCCTTTTGTTAGGATCACCTCCCTACACTTCAGTTTTTACTTTCTGTTTCATTATTTTAATATTGCTTCAGATACTTATCTTCATGCCACAGTTATCTTGTTAGTACAAAAATCTGTCATAACTATTGCTTAAAAACCCTCAAAAAATTTCCAGCACCCTGCATTTTCTTCATCTATTTACTTGTCAGCTTTCCTCAAAATTTCTCAGTCTTTTTATATGCGACACTTAGCATAATGGCAGGTCCTAATTACACACTTGACAGGATAATAAATGAATTATTTTAAAAATCTGAGTCTTGAGTATTTCTATTCTATAAATACATACTATGGTGTAGCTCAGTTATGCTAAGCTTCTGTAGATGAACAATGTGGAAGAAAGCACTCATGGACAATGCTGTGAGAGACAGTCACGGACTTATGGCTTGAACAAGTATATACTTCACTATCTTAATTCATAGGCTGAAAGGTGGCACAATGATTTTATATAAGGACTTATAATGAATTTCTGAAATCATTTTATTTTTTGGTTCTTAATATAACTGTTCAACATACTGATGATGCATTACGTTTCCATGCATAATTATTGAATAAAATGATTTTTGAAGTTATGCTTAAAGATGAAAAATTAATTTTAGAAATGACCCATGATCCCCACCCCTCCAGGACTACCTAGATATAGATTTAGCCTCAAGTCTATTGGGACAGCAGGATTTATAGCATGCATCATATACTGAAGGACATAAAGAAAACAGAGTGTGGGTCCCAAGGTTTAGATGATACCTGCATGTTTTAAGATGTCTTAGAACAATCTTAACTTTTCATATTATTAATGCAGACACTAGACACTCACACATACACAGTGAAGGGAAATGAATTTCAAAAGACACATAATTTAAATAGGTTTATTTTGAAAAGAGCTCCCTAACTAACATCATTTGTGTGTTTCCTCATGATATAAACCATCATCAATGTCATATAAGAACACACACTACCATACATCCATATGCATATACTTACAGTAATTTATTCTTAAAGATAAATATCAATTTAATGTAACTGTTTTCATACAACTATGGGACAGCTTACAGATTTGGAAAACATGTGTGTTTATACAATCATTGTTTGCAGTGAACACATGTTCCCTGCTGCTGCTTTATCTCTCAATGATTCACCTCCAAATATAAGATGGCCAGTATTCATAACTTGAGCTGGTACAACACTAGCTCTTCCAGACAGTCAATATCACAGTACTCAGTTTTATTTCTCTTCTACCACCATATGGCAATATTGCAATTATTTACTAACATGTATGATTATGTACAAAACTGAGCTTCTAGTTAGCAAAGACAATGACTCATTCATTGTTGTGTGTCTCATAACTAAGGATGATAGTAGGCAATCAATATGTATTTATGGAATGAATATACAACAGGATAAATAAATGAACAAGTTGGACTTAGGCCCACAAGTTAATTCTAGCTATTCATTTTTTTGAAAAGGCTTCCAGTTAGGCATTGGCTTCAATTTATCTATATATACGTGTGTTCATATATGCGTATGTGTTCACATGCATGTGCATGCCCACACACATACACTTACACACAAAATCTGAATTCCTACAATATACCAAGCATTGGCCTCAAAGCTTATGTGCAAGTTTACTGAGCTTCACTTTACATAGGGTAGAAGTGACCCAAACAGATCAGAAACTTACACCAAGTCATCGCCTAAAAATTTACTCGAAAAATGTGATTGTAGGATTTTCAGGCTTGTATTTTTTAATTACAAAATGATATGAAACTCTGATAGTCTTTTCCAATATCATACGCTGAAAAAATAACTCTCTTAAAACTCCACCATTGATAATTTTGTTTGATAAGACAGGACAAGAATAGGTAAACTATAGGTGTCATGATAGTGATCTGCAAAAGTAAGTGGATAAATCCTAACTTCCAAATGACTATGGCCGTTTAAAAAGTAATTGAATGTAAATATATTTCACATTTAGAATAAGAAGCAACACTGAAATTATTTTATAATTAAAGAAATAAATTAGTGACTGTCCTAAATTGGGATGAACAATCAATTAGAAAATATACACAGCATCATAGGAAATAAAAGTAGCAGAATAATATAGTCTAGGGAACAGTAAAGCTTTATCATTGGAGGAAACATTTAAGCTGAATCTTACAGGCCTCCCATGACTAATATATTATTAGATATAATTCTAAAATATAGGATTATCTGGACATGGTGGACAACCCAGCAAGACCCTGTTTCAAAATAAAAAATAAAATAGGGTTGTGGATGTACCTCAGAGGTAGAATGTCCCTGGGTTCAATCCCCAGTACAAATAAATAATAAATTAATTAATTAATTAATACATGGATTAATGTTTACACAAGTTTGATCTATTTTTCCAGCAAAACCTGTACTAAACCACTTACAACCTATAGCATCTGTACAGAGGCAGTCTAATGATCTTCTAAGTGGAGAAGCATGCCCAAGGCAAAAACCACAAAGTAGGACTCCTCAGAAAGCAGCCCTCTTCCTCCTTCACATCTCTCCCAGCTGTGTTTTTTCTTCCCTGACTGAACTCTGAAGACCCTGTTTCCTCCCCACAACAAGGAAGGACTTAGCCATCAACTGTAGAATCTCTGTCTTTAAAGGAGATTAAGGGAAGCCAACCACTTTTTATGTGCCCATTTGTAAAGCAGAAAAGGAGACGCCTTCCTTCTGTCCCCTCCTCAACATGTTCATGAATATGATCCCCCCTTTCTCCTTCCCTCCCTCTCTTCCACCCCCTCACCTAGAGGAAAAGGTAGGAGATGAACATAGGAAGTGAACTAAGGAGGACAGGGGGATGAGACGTATCTGGTCTTTTTATCGATGCTCTCATCTTTAGAAATTTTTACTGAGGCATGATTTATATGCAAGAAGCTATGTTTATTGTATACTACTTGATGAGTGTGGGGATAAGCAAACACACACAAATATATTACCACACTCTATTTTAAATATACCTGTCACCTACAGAATTTTCTGTTCTCTTTATTCAATTGTGTCATATGTGCATTTTTAAAATCAAGTAACATTTTTTAATCATCTATTGTGTTCCTTACCAGTTCACAGCAGTGTGAGAGTCTAGATAAGTGTGGTATAAGTACATGTAAGTGGTTGCATTACTTTATTCATTGCAATTCTCAGGGAATAGGCTCCTCAATCACAACTTACAGGCAATTTTCACATCATTCACATGAATGCACTGAGTCTTTTTTCATTATGAAATGGTAGTGTCCATACGACCAACACTTCCTTTGGTATCAGTGCAAGAAAGTCAGCTAGGAAGACAAGACAGTTATCTGAGGGAGGAAAACATGACTGCATTCGAGTCCCACATACACACCGTTTAGAGAAGAAAACTCAGACTCTATTGTAAGCTCCTGACTCCTCAGATACATGGACTTTTCTCATTTGCAAATAACAGTGATGTTTTTTATGAAAATGGTGTTCATTCTGGTGTAATCACCAGTGTTCATCACCTATCCACATATCCTGAGGCTAAATGTAAGTTATGAGTTACATTATTGTAACAGTGCTTTTTGTGCTAATCCTTATCATCAGTGTTATCTCTTTGTATTCTTGGCTCCATGATAGTTTTCTTGATTTTCAGCAATCAGGAATTTTCATCACAACCACTTAATGCATTGATAAAAAGTTGTAAGGGTAGTTCTAGTGACCATCATGTGAGCAAAACCCTGAGGAAGCAGAGAAGCTGGAATTTCTACAGTGCTGTATTTATTTGAAATGCAGACAAAAATATAGACTTTTCATTTTCTTGGAATTTCTACCATGCTAATTCAAGGATTTAAATCTTATGCAATGGTAAATAATTTGTTTAAAAAATCTATGTAAATACACCCCTCAAATGAGTATGTGCTATGAGAAGGAGTATTTCACTTATTCTACTTACAATTTTACCATGGAGAAACAAAGGTTATTAGAGTGGAGAGATAATAAAAAAGAAAAATATAAAAAGGAGCAAAACTGAGTTAAAATAATTTTTACAATGCTGCCAAACTAGCTTTGGGTTTAATCATGTCTTTCGTATATATTGTTACTTCATGTCAGAATCTCATTATCACCTGAGAATGAATTCCCATCACTTACTGACATATAACACTGCTTTCAGTCTTTTCTCACTTCTATTTTTTCTTGTGTTCATTTGGAAACCAAACATTTATGTAGACCTTGTCTTTTTTTAGTTTCCTACTTAAGAGTATAGAATATTCAATTATAAAGGTACATATATATACATATATATGTTTTATATATATTATATGTAATATATATTTCACATATATATAATAGAAAATCTACACTCACTACACTCAGTACTTATCTGATATTTTGAATGTATTTCCTAATATAATGGGTCTTGAAAAGCCAAGATTCTTACTGTTCCTCATGTGTTTTGCATATTCTTTTTAATTAGGCTTCATCTGCAGTATCTTCCCTCATTTACTTTTTTCCCTAAGGTAAATATAAACTCTTTTCTGGCTCAATAATCGCTGAAGTAAAATATACAATGTTGAAAGCTAGAATATAGGCAGCATTTTTACTTTCAAAAAACACATAATGTCTCTATATATTGTGTACACAGTAGAAAATTAAGTGCATTGTTAAATGAGCAAGTATAAAAATATCCATATCTTTATCAAATTAACCACAGTTGATAAATATTTATTGGATCATACTACATTTCTGACATGGTTTAAAATTCCAAAGAGTTTGAATTTAGAGACTTAGTTCAGAAACAAATTTTGCTTATTGATGACCATATATTGAAATTTTATAATATAAACTTTAGCTTAGCTCTACTGTTACTTATATGAATTTAATTAACCCATAAAAAATAATAACTACTACATACGTAGTTCTATAATTGGTCTTATGTTGAGCGTGATTAGAGGGGACCACAGATGAGCTAGATTTTTTAAAGTGACATTAAAAAATAAATAGAATGAGATAATTAGATCAAGAGTGAAAAAGAGGGAGAGAAAGAAGAAAACTGAGCTGTCTGGTCCATGCTCTTTAATATTTTAAATGTAGTCAGTTAACTCAGGATAAACTAGGAATGTTTTGAGGCATAGAAGTGAACAGGTGTGTGCATTTATCTAATACTTCACAGGTTTCTTACAGAGTCCAGACCAATTTCAATGATTGACGTAGACCAGTTGAAAACATTCAGCATCCCAGAAGTAGGGATTTTTCACATGGGAGAATAGTCACAGCAGCATTCAAGAGCCTACCTACTAATGTGTATGTGATTCTCTGCTGAGTTGCAGTTAACATACGCTGATGTTCTAGTATTGCTGCATCATTCAAGCTACTGGAAATAAAATTAAAATTGAGGTTATATCAAATTTTAGATTATATGCATGAATAATATTTCTTTAAGAACCTCCCCCTAAAAGAAATATCCCCCTCTTTGGATTATCCTGTAGTATTTAGTTGCAAATTAGGCATTGTTAAAAGCATGGGATTTGAATAGTGGAGAAAATTCATGAAAACATCTTAACAACATATTTTTAAGTGGGCTTCCCAAGTGTTTTGTTTCAGAATGGCATACTGGGAAAATCTCAACATTGGAGCCATATAAATATAGATGATTCAAATAAATTTAGGATTAATTAATTAAAAGGGTTAGTTCATCTCTGATCCTCATAATCCCCATCAGCAGAACTGGAACCTTATTATTTGCTTCTTAGAATTGCTTTGTGGGTTGAATGGAGTAGCATTTATCATTTGTGAAACACCTAGTTTAGGGCTTGACACATGGCAAGTATTAGAGGAATGGTGATGGATGATGATGATAATGTGTAAGAAGAAAATGACTGTTTTAGTCAGCGTTTTGCCACTGTGACCAAAATACCAGATAAGAAAAACTTTGAGGAGGAAAGGTTTATTTCATCTCACAGTTTCAGAGTCAGTCCATGGTTGCCTGGCTCCAAGGCAGAAACCATGGTGGTGACAGGACACATGGTGGAGAAAGGCTGCTCTCAGCTCATGGCAGTCAGGGGAGAGAGAGAGAGAGAGAGAGAGAGAGAGAGAGAGAGAGAGAGAGAAAGAGAGAGAGGGAGAGAGAGGCAGACAGAGAGAGAGAGAGAGAGAGAGACAGAGACAGAGAGAGAGAGAGAGAGAGAGAGACAGAGACAGAGAAGGAAAACATATATAGTCCCCAATGCCACATCCCCAGGGACCCACCACCTTCAGCCTTGCCCCACCTCTGAAATTTCCTGCACTGTGGATCATGCTTTCAACACTCGAGCTTCTTTGGGGTCATTCTAAACCCAAACTATAACCATGACTATCAACAATACAAATGATGATACCTTGGCACTAAAGATATTTATCAAATATTGGCATGCTTTCTTTTGAAAATATCATATTGACTTAGTACAAGATTATACTGTAAAGCATTGCAAGTAGAAGCCTCGTCTGGGGTCCATCAGAACTATAATGGATAGATTTTTAAATTCACATGATAAAGTAATATTTTGAGGGTGAAATAATCTATTAGGCTTTAGATTTCATTGGAAATAAATTCCATCTAAATGATGGGAAGAAGAGAAGGGAGAGGAGAGGAGAGTTGAGAAGAGGAATTAGGAGAATGCCCTCAATAACTAGAAAAGGAAGGCAATAAGTAGGTACTAATCGAAAGAATAGTTGCTAAGTTGCTTTGATTAATTCTCCAAGACACCAGTTTACTTTTGGCTTAGCCTCTTTTTTAGTGAACCAAATAGAAATTTCTCTTTGGAATCTTGAGGTTATCAGTAATCACTTGATTATATCAAAGAGAAAGACATAAGGAAACTACAATGATAACCTTATATATACAATTAAATAGTCAAATAGTCTTGATGACATTTAATGATTTGCAAAATACACTTGAGAAACTTGGCTTAAATATTCAATAGCATCCTTATAAAAGAACATGTTCATTTCCTCTCATCTTCTGAGCTTTGTGGCTCTTTGAAGAATTTTTAATTCTCATAAAGTTATCTTTAAGAGACATGTTGTATTATAAGAACAAGTTTTACTAATAGAATCACCACAGGTCATATGCCATAATATTTAATATTGAACAACATATTTCCTAAAAAGCTGCAAGAGTATACAAAACAGTTTTTGCCTTCCTTTTAAGAAACCAGGAAAAATTCATTAAAACAGAGAAAATGAGCCTGACCTGCATTTCAGTCTTTGGAAATAAGACAGAAAGATTTTTAAACTTGCTATTATTTCCTATGTTTAGATAGAATCTTTGTTTACACTTTAAAATATAAAAAGTCATTCTTCAGCTACACTATTTTAGTGATGGGAAGCTAGTTGTGTGACCTCTCTCCCACTCTCTGTCTCTGTTTTTGTCTTATACACACCTGTGTACATATGATATTACTCTATCCTATTAGGTTAAATAATATATAATAAAATTAACTTATGTGTTATTGGGCATGGTGGTACATTTCTGTAATCCTAGTACTTAGGAGGCTGAGACAGGAGGATTTCAGGTTTAGGACCAGCCTCAGCAACTTAGCGAGGCCCTCAGGAGCTTAGCCAGACTCTGTTTCCAAAAAAAAAAAAATAAGGCTTGGGATATAGTCAGAGGTAAAACATCCCTCGGTTCAATCCCCAGTATCTATCTATATATTTATCAATATATGTGTGTGTGTTTGTATTTATATGTGCATGTTTGCATTTTTTGTAGCAATGCTCTCAAGAATAATTAAGTACCATTTCTGATATGATTACTCAATAGTACTTCTGCTACTAAAATGATAAACTATTATAAAAGTATCTACATGGTATCGAGAAGACATTATTTTATAGTATTTGAAATCATAAAATTTGATTTAAATTATCTTTTAAAAAGGTTACTGTTTTCCTTGAAAATCCTGTTTACCTTATCATTTGATACTACAAATTAAGAAAGAGTACCTTTAATTATTAAGTAATTACCAAAAGAAAACAAAGTTATCTAAATTTAAAAGACTTAAGAACAACAAAAATGAATGAACAAAATTTCTTACAATAAGTTTTCTTCTATGAACATTTGAAATATTTAATAGATTTGACTTGAAATATTTAATACATTTTAGCCGGGCGTAGTGGTACACACTTGTAATCCCAGTACTTTGGGAGGCGGAGACCGGAGGATCCGGGTTCGCAGCCAGCCTCAGCGCTCTCTCTCTCTCTCTCTCTCTCTCTCTCTGTCTCTCTCTCTCTCTACTTTGTGAGGCCCTCCGCAACTTCATGAGATCCGGTTTCAAAATATAGTATAAAAAATAGGGCCAGGGGTGTAGCGCGGAGGTAGAATGCCCCTGGGTTCAATCCCCGGTACCACAAAAAAAAGAAATATTTAATACATTTTAAAAATATATAACTTATTGGACTAAGCTTATTCCTTAGGACTTTTTGATCATTTGATTACTTTTTATAATAATATGAATATATTATTGTCACAATTCAACTAAATTTCTTATATTTTTATATAATGCTACTGATAAAATAGAATTTTGACCAACATAACTAATATTATTTGAAGACCTATTATTTTACCACATACTGTCCTAGGAATAGAAAAATGAAAAAAGATGCAAAGTTTAAGACAAAGTGTTAAATGTTTAATGTAAAAGAGAAGTATTTAAATACATACATAATTATTGAGGTTTATAAGATGTAATAATTAAACTATAAATGTTGTTCCAGGGAGCCTGGTGCAGTGGCGCATCCCTGTAATCCCAGTACTTGGGAGGTGGAGACAAGAAGATCAAAGTTTTGAGGCCAGCCTCAGTAACTTATCAAGACCCTTAACTTCTTAGTGAGACCCTGTTTCAAAATAAAAAGGGCTGGGGTGTACCTTGTAGGTAGAATGCCCCTGAGTTCAATCCTCAATGCCAAAAAAAATGTTCTATGAGAACTCAAAAACTGTAATTTATTTATTTATTCTCAACACTGTGTTGTCTGGTTTATTAAATTAATCTTTGGGACTCACATAATGCTGTTGGCATACACTGGATAACATAAATTAATTGAAAATCAACAGTAATATGCTAAATTTCCCTTACAAAGTATTAAATGAAATACTTTGACCATATATTTGTATATATTTTAAATATTTTAGAATTATTTTTATTGATGCATTGCAATTGTACATGATTGTGGGGTTCATAGTGATACATTTATATGTGAACACAACATCATTTGGTCTGTTTTATTTCCCACACCTAACTCTTCCTCCCTGCTTCCTCACTGTTCATGATAGATTTCTAGTGATTATTTGCATATACTTTTAAATGGCATAATTACGCATAGTTAAGCAAAAAATGTTACTATCTTTTTTTTCTTTTTTGCGCTACCGGGGATTGAACGCAGGGGCGTTCTACCTCCGCGCTACGCCCCCGGCCCTATTTTTTATTCTTTAATTTGAAACCGGGTCTCACGAAGTTGCGAAGGGCCTCACTAAGGGGAGAGAGAGAGAGAGAGCAGACAGAGAGAGAGAGAGAGCCTGCGCTGAGGCTGGCCGCGAACCCAGATCCTCCGGTCTCCGCCTCCCAAAGTACTGGGATTACAAGCGTGCGCCACCATGCCCAGCTTGTTACTATCTTTATAATAATGAAATTAATCTGAAATGAGAACATTGGAACAAATGTCTAGAAATCTCACCATTGCATGTAACCTGTACCATAAGTAATTATCTTTAAAATCTCCACTAAATAATATCAATTAATACCTACGTCAATGTTTCAATTATATTTATTGTTAATGTGCTTTTTGGTATTTCTACAAAGTTTGTGCAAGGTATATTTCAGTAAACATAAATTTTGCATGCAAAAATGCAAATTATCATACTAGTCATTGAGTAAAATGAGCGATGAAATATAACCTTTGCCTTCAAGGAATTTACTAGGTAGTAAGAGAGTTTATACAATACTAAATGACACAGCATAAACATATAATGGAAGGATTTTGGAATATGACAAATCAACCCTTGACTGAGGTCTGAGAATGAGGACACTTTCTAGATGGAGCAAGTAGAAGATGAGAGTCAGGATACACACAAGTTAATAAGGTGGAAGAACAGTGTTGGGGAGAGCAAGCCGAGAGTGATGATGGAAAGTAGCTCTGGCAGATCCAGAATGAAGGAAAAGGGAACACCAAGAGATTTCGCCAGCCTAGAATTGTGTTAAAATGGATTGAAGATTTAAGTGAAGGCCACTTTTTGGCCTTCTTGGAGGTCTGTCCTGAAAGCAATGTAGAACCGCTGAAAGATTGCAACAAGGAAGTGGTAACTAGACTTAGGTTCTAGAAAAGTCACCAGCAATGAACATGGTAAGCATTCAGATATGCTAATGTGACTATATGTTAATAGCATTTGAATTCTTTGTTAGGAGTACATCTTGCTTCTTGGATATTTGGGAAACAACAAATATATATATATATATATATATATATATATATATTGCTTTTAACTATAGTATTTATATATCCAAGTTACATATAAGCTTCCTGAAGATGGAGGCTATAACTTTAATCCCACACAGTGTTTTTTATATAATATGGTATCAACGACCCTGTCTTGAGTCAATGGGCTGTTCCAGCCTTCTTTGGGGATGTTAGGTATATACTTAGATAATGTGGTGTGTGATTTCATTAGTAAATATTCTTCTTTTTGTGGATGCTGCTGCTCTTTTCCTTCAGCAACAATCAATTTCCCTGACTTCTATTGTATCCTTTTTTTCTCGAAACTCAACAAACATTAATTATAGACATGTGAGTAAGATAAGAAGATGAATTGACTTCTTCCACTTCTACATATCAGTATCTCAGTGGTAAAATAAAGTATTTTCCCCTGGTCTCTTTTAAAGAGGATTATTTTGTAGAAGTCCAATGCTACCAAGAAATTGGTAGTGTTTATTGCTTGTCTCTAATGGAAATTACATTTTATGGGGAATTGAGATTGATTACCCTTATCTTGACAAGTGAAGATTGAGGGCATATACTATGGAATAGTGTACAGTTTCAACAGCAACAGGAAAATGTTAACACCTTAGTTACTAGGTTTTTAAGCCCAGGATTACAGAAGAGGCATATTTGGTGCAACTATTTAAAATTCTAAAAATAATATTAAGATCCATGTAGTGAATTATTCTATTTTTGCTCATTTGTTTTTCTAAAAACAATGAAAATGTCCCATTTCATTTATTTAAAAATTCTAATTTGGTCTCCATTTTATTTCTTTATGAAGACTGTAGAGAAAGAAGGACAACAAAAATGGGATGGAACTAAGTTATTATTATGACAAACTTAACCATGTATCTTTCCAGATCAGATATAGGAAAGCAGTAAGGAATTTATAATGACATTGGTCTGTGTTAAATGTATTTCTTAATCCTCACTGTCACTCTAATAGCAATAAATAGAGCACATTTTCAAATTATACAAAATATTATCTAACTATTTAGCATCTATGAATTATAAAATTCAGGCCCAATTACACTGTGCTTTCATTGAATCCGTAAAACCACCTCTATATATATTGAGCTACTGGATCCCTTGACAGATGTATTGTGTTCATTGACTTAGTATCAGCAACTTAGAAAATGGTCAATTTAACCAGGACCTGACAATTCCATCTTATTCCTGAATCAAAAGCCAACTTCAGAAAATTATATGAGATTATGTAATTGATTAAGTATATTGATGATACAGTTGCTGATCTCATGTTGTCTCATTTCATGGTCAAGACAACTAGGAATTAAGCTGGGTGTGGTGTCACATGCCTGTAATCCCAGTACTTGAGAGACTTAAATAGAAGGTTCCAGGCCAGTCTCAGCAATTTACCATGGCCCTCAGCAACTTAGTGAGACACCCTGTTTCAAAATAAAAAATGAAATTGGGCTGAGGGAGGGGTAGTTCAGAAGTAGAATGCCCCAGGTTCAATTCCCAATGCCCCCCCAAAAAAACCACTAGTATATGTCTATAAATCTTATTATCTACACAAATAGGGAAAGGTTCACCTTTCTGAAAATATTTTCATACCATCACTCATTATTTTACTGCTCATGAGGCATTTCTCTGACAAGTTATTTACACTATGAAAAGTGTTTGTAACTAGACCATAAATACCCTCAGAAATGGCATCACTGTAGTTTTGCAACCATTTAATAACGTTATTAGTACCACTTAGTTATCACCTTGCATTCTAGCTAACAACTAATATCTAATGTACAGTGCATCTTGACATAGGGAGGGCAATAAGCTTGAACCACAAAGCAAAGCGATTCCTCTTGGTTAGGTACTGTGCAGCCAAATGGTAGCAAGGCAGAGTTAGCCTTCCAAGGGGAATGAAAACAGAGGTCAGTGAGGTAGGTCAGAGAGGTATAGGAGCATTGAAGAGGGACAGCGATTACCTGAACCTATTTTGTGATTTCGCCGAAGGCAGGCCTCGACCTCAAGTAGCAGTAACTATGTTCCCATCCTTGTCAGACTAGAAGTAATCTATTGCATTCAGTTAATTTGCTTAACCTACTGAGCAAGATTATTTCCTTAGTAATAATTGTGGATATAATACCTGAATGTAGAGCACATGGTGTCATAAAGAAAGCTGAACCTGTGGGAAAACATTTGACTTAATAGCATTTTTTTCTGGAAGATCAATGTACAAATCTCTTTAAATTTAAATTATTGACCATCTTTATGTTATTAAATATTCATACATTGTCTTAGAGGGATGTTTCACTGACCATTAATGCAATTTAAACTAGAGATAACTTCATTAAATAACATGGCATACATTTGGTTTTTAAAAGTAATTATATGTGAAACAGACATATATTTTTAAAATAAAAGAAAATATGAAATTTTACCAAGTAATGATGTTTAAAATGTAGTGTATTTAGAAGTGTTTTATTGAATAAAATTGACTAACATAAAATTTTGATAATGAAAAGGAACAAAAACGGTTTCTGCCTTTCATAGAACATCAATGAGAATTTGTCACATTACTGGTATTTTTATTCAGTTGCAGGTGATAAATAACCATAAATTGTAATGTTGATGTATAGCTTTCAATACACTGACACATTCATAAATGCAAGAGATGTATTTATATATTGTGAAAGAAAATTGCAAAACTAGATTCTGAAAGAAATAACACTATATATTAAAATTAACTTGGTGAAAATATGCCATTTAAAATTTCATATGACCATAGAATGCATTTATAAAATATTTGTTTAAAGAGAGTATAGCTACTAGTTAAAATATTTTATGTGTATTTCATTTTACATAAAATATCACTATTAAATAGTAACATTAAAGCAAACTAAAATTTGAATTATATAGCAAATTGGCAGTATGTACTCTGCCCAAGAAAGTCAGAATTTATGGAATTAGCCACTTCATCCTTCATTCGCTTTACCAGCTCAGAGCCCAGTAACTCCTGACTTCTTTTTATGAATCTGAATAAGTATAGTACTAACCCTGTAGCTATTGCATATTCGACTTTATCCATCACCACTGCTAATGATTATTTGGCTCTGAGGATTAAGTGCATCCCCTTCAGTGTGCCCTTTCCTGTACTTTGTGAATTCATTAGCCCCTTTGACCTTCCCTTACTGATCGGGAACACAGTTGTTAAGTTGCAGATTGGGAGCAATTTTTTATTTCTTTGATGTTTTCAAAGCAATTTAATAATTTCACGCTGAGTATAAAGTAACTGGAGGTAAAGAGTGTTTCAACATATGTGAACTAAAAGATGTAAGATGGATGACTAATATTATGTCTTATTAATAATGAATTTTGTCACTCCTATTTATAACTATTCTATCCTAAGAAACATTTTTTTGTTGTTGTTAAAATTTTCCTGGAATTTTAAATAGAAATTTCAAGTGAGATTTGCAATAAAAATTACATATGTTATATTATGAGTCACCAATACAGAAATAGTGCCAGTATAATGGCTATTCTTTTTCAAGCAGAAAGCTACCTTGAAATTCATAAGCCAAGATAACATGTTAGATGCAGGATTTTCAGCAAATAGTAGAGAATAAAAAACTTCGGGGGGGACTCAGATAAAGATCCCAGCTCTGCGTTTTCTTTTTCTTTTCAAATCAGTTTGTGTAGACTATTTAATCTTAAAACTTTACTGTCTTCTCTATAAGGACAATCACACAAAGCTCACAGATTGTTATAAGTGGCAAATACCACAATGTGTACAAAGCGCCTGTACCATGCTTGGTGCACAGTTGGTGCTCATTGAATGACGGCTTTCTCTCTCCCTCCTTTTTCAACCTGCACACTCTGTGCTAGCCCCCCAGTGTTCAATCCTTCTACCCACCAAGTCACAAAATATTCAGTATTTGAAAATTCTGTCTTTAGATGTGTCATTTTGCAGGTTGTTTTTTAATTAGTTGCACTGGAATACAGAGCATTTACCTTGAAATTAAAGTGAATATATGCTATCTTACTTTTTAGTATAAATTCAAAGGTATTTTCATCTATTGTTAATATTTTATTGGCAATTTTTAGTTTACTTGCACAGTTTTTGTGCTTGTAAATATTTGGATATTTTTAAAATTATATACTTTATACCTAAAAAAATCTTAAATCTCATTTAAGGTAGAAAACTTTTCCACTGAAAACCCCTTTTCTGTCCTACTCCCATGGTGTCAGCATATAGTATCAAATACAACTGACAAACTGATTTTGAGAAGCATTTCCTTATATTTTTACCCAATTTTTCCTCATTAGTAGGACAACATACAATTCTTTTTTAGTGCATATCTATATTTTCAAACACTCTTAAAGTGTTCTTGGCTGTGGCTTTTTCTACACTTAGAGGTTAGGCATTTGGGAAAGTGATGATGATTTCATGAATGATGAGATAGAATTGCCAAAAGTTTAAAAGAAAGAGGCTTTATAACCATTAAAAATCAGAAGGGTCCTTGTTGTTTAGTTTTTCTTTTTGTGGCACTTCCAATTTTTAATATTCTTGATTTGAGAAAAATTATTTAAAAATAGTAATCACTCACCACTTTTGAGTTTAGATGAGTGTAAATTATTTCATGGGTATTAAAACATTTTTGCTTAACCATTTGAATTTTGCTATGCATACAGAAAATAAAATCTACTGTGCTTTCTAAAATAAAGATTGATTCTTAGCTTAATGGTAAAAATTCCACTTTCTTTCCCATCTACTTACACTGTCTCTGCTCTTAAATTGCACTTTTTTTTTTACTAATAACTTGCATTTTGTGAACAAGTACAACTTAAGTACTTAAAAGTAGTCATTTGAATATATTTTATTCACTAGTCATGAATTAATATGTCTTCAAGATATTTGTTTTTTTAACACACATTCAGCTTACAAAGTGCTTGTGTCAATGAGTTCTCAATATCACACATGAACTTGCCTTCTCTCCATTTATGCTTATGTATGACAAAATTGAATTGTTCCAGTTGCACAAGTTAAAAAATAAAATCTGCTTCATTTATTCATAGTCATTTCCCATAGTTCACACACACACACCAGAAGAAGGAAAAATATTAGTTATAAAGAAATATCAATATCAATACAACATTTGAATGTGAAGTCCATTCATTATTATTTTTCTATTTTTATTCACGATGTCGCATGTTAGCTGAATTTTGTAAATAATTCATGCCTAGAGGAATATATATAGAAATTCTTAGTCTTGGCTATAATTAGCTTTAATTATATTCTGCTCCTTATTTTGTGGTACTAGGGATTGAACCCAGGGGCATTCTACCTTCGAGCTACACCCCCAGTCCTACTTTTTATTCTCTATTTTGAAACAGGGTCTCACTAAGTTGCGGAGGGCCTCACTAAGTAGCTGAGGCTGGCTGAGAACCTGGATCCTCCAGTCTCAGCCTCCCAAGTACTGGGATTACAAGTGTGCACCACCATGCCCAGCTCTTATATTCTGCTTCTGAATGTATCTATTGAGGTATAAAATTAACATTTCATCTTTCTGTCTGTTCATATACCTATCTCTATAATTTATGGTAGTGGACCAATAGAAACATAATATTTGTCTAATATTTAATATTTCATTTGCAGATACAAACATCTATCCAGTTACAATAGATTCGAATTCTTTCAGAATTATTCCTAAATTTTCTATCTCACCACTTAAGCAAAACCAAAGAGAATGGATCCTAGATACATTAGAAATATGTCTGTATTCTTTACTTATTTCAGGCCATTCTGTGTGTTTATCATGGCTGCTATAGCAACCTCCCACATACTGATAAGAACAGATACTACCCTTGATTTTAGACAAAAGGCCAAGAAGGGATACAACCTCCTGCATACTGCCTGTGCTTCCAGCTGCTTCTCGTCTACACATTAGTCTCCAATCTTTCATCACAAACCAAATCTTCTGAAAAATAGGTCTATGTAGGCTGGGCAGGTTGGTGCATGCTTGTAATCCCAGTACTTGGGAGGCTGATATATGTAATGTTACTTTTGTACATCCATCTGGATTATTCTTCCAACTTTCTTTTCCTGAAGTTCCCAGCTAAGATTTTGAAATTAAACCTCACATACTACCAGGTTCTATTAAATACTCACAGCACCTCACTCCATCTAAACTAAGTATTAAATACTCTGGATTCCCAAAGTGTTTATACCTATATCATAACACTTCTAACATGGTTATCAATTCATTCATGAGTTTCCTTGACTCAACTGTCTTAACTCATTATTGACATTTTCAGGGAGTTTTTCTTATAAAAATGCTGGATAAATGTTCAGTGAATGAATGTGAATGTACTTATGCATGCTACTAAGAACCAAAAACATGATTTTTAAAATGAAACTAATTTTATAAAGAAGACATAAAGTCAGTAAGTCATGGATTTTCTTCTTAATTTCCCTAAAGAAATAACATTGCACAGTACATAACCTTCAAATACTTACAATCATAGTCAAAACTTCATTAAATAATTACTTAATTTAAAATGAGAAGATATCCCTAATAGCCTTAAGCTTTTAATTTTTGGAGTTCATAAGAGGGTAATTAATTAACTAAGAATATATCATGTATGTCTATGTAATTATTTGTCTTTAGACTATAAAAGTAACAAACTCAGGATCTTATTAAAAATTTGAAAAATTACAAGCATTTAGAAAATAAATCTCCCACAACTTTGTCAGTCACATTTGACAGTTACTATATTTCATTTAGTTATAATTATATGTACTTTACCTTAAATTATACTTAATACAATTTTAATCAGGTTTTTGACTTAATAATATTATTAAATTCACTAAATAACATTCTTACATTTGAGTTATGGCAAAGACCATTATTTGATCCCTAAATTAATTTAGCTTTTTTTCCCTAAACAAAAAGCTAGACTACAATGATGTGTACTGCTAAGTGTGAATCCATGGAATTAGGGTAGAACATGATATATATGCCAAGTCAGACTGCCAAACTTTCTAAATTATAGTTTTTCATTTCATTTCTTACCAAGAGAGGACTGGGATGGAAACAACATCAGCAGTATTAGAAACTGTGTTAGAGATTGCAGAACCTCGGTCCCCTGGACCTGTAGTAGCTTTGTACAGAACTACTACTGCACTGGGACATTCTGCATGGAGAAGTATGAGAGAAAGAAGATTTCTACTCTCTAGGCCCCAGAATTTCGAAATTCTATTTGCTAATGCAGCCCAACTGACACTAAGACAATCATGTAAGTACAGGAATACAAACAATCACAATAATCTCTAACATCTTATTCTAACTTGATCAAAATACTAAACATTTTAAATTCAGTATTTAATTTATTCCAGTAATAAACACTCTAAGGTAGTTGGTATTATTATTTCCAGGCAAAAATTAGGGAGCATAAAAAATCTTGCACGAATCCTCAGACTGGTAAGTGTAATGCAAGATTCTTATTCCTAACAAGATGTAATTCTGCCATAAATTTTTATTGATATATATTCGCTAATAATGAATATTTTTCTACATGTCTCATTACTTCTTTAAGATTAAATGTTTGCATTGGAATTGATGGGTCAAGAGGTAAGGATCCTATTAAAGCCATTGGAATATATTATCAAATTAATTTCTAGGAAGGTTATACACATTTACATGTTTCCAGAAATGTTTTAGAACTTATAATTTTTTCACTGAACACTATGATTTTTAAAAATCTGTAGTTATTAGGATATGACAATGTCAATTTTGTTATTCTTTTCTCGCTTTATTCCATTTCTCTATCCTGGTTCTAACAGCACCATTCCTAACATCTGTGGACAGTTTTAATGAGGTAGCCACTGTTCTAAGGATTTGACTTGCATATATCATCTCACTGTATTAAGGCAGCACTACTGTAGGGAGAAGCTGAAAGATGTATCTGTGAGGTTGAATATTCCTATGATGTGTTTATCCTTTACATTTTTTCCCCTTATAAAACCTCTAATCACATCTTTTGCCCATTTCACTATTGAAGACTTTCCTTTTTTGTTAATTAATTTTTAGAATCATTGTTAAAATTGTGCTAAGACAAACATAAAATAAATTGTACCACTTTAGCCATTTTAACTGTAAAATTTGATAGTGTTGAGTATATTTACATGGATGAACACCATGTGGCATATGCCTACAGTGGAATATTATTTGCCCTTAAAAAGGAAGAAATCCTTTCACATGCTATAGAACATACATAAAACTTGGGGATATTAATGCATTTTAAGTGATTTAACTTTGGGGTACTTTTGTTGATTACACACATATTTTGCTTAATTTGGTGGTTTTCTTCTTATTTTTTCAGTACTGGGGATTGAACCCAGGGTACTCCACTATTCCGCTATACCCCAGATCTTTTTATTTTTTATTTTGGGACAGGGTCTCATTAAATTGCCCAGGCTAGCCTTGAACTTGTGATTCTCTTGCCTCCGCCTCCTAAGTAACTGGGACTGGGATTACAGGCATGAACCACTGCACCCAACATGCTCTTAATTTAATTTATAACTTTTTTGATGCAATTATTTCTTAATATTTTACATTTTTAATACTGTTATTGGTGCATTATAGTCTCAAATCATAATGTAGTTCATACTGATAGTAACCTACATGCACACAGCACTTGGTGAGGCTTTCCTATTATAATACATTTCACTAAATTTATGTGTAGAAATACTTCTTCATCTAAAGAGTCAATATTCCTTTATACTTTTTCCTGTAATTTTATTTATTTTATATGTTATGCTATTCAGTTTTACTGGAATTTTGAATGGTTTCACAATTTAACTATAACTACACTTGTATCTGTAGAAGGACAGAGGCACCGTGCATGATCTTCTTTCCCATATGAAAATGAAATGCCACCTCTGTTATTGTGTATTTGAATTAAACTACATTATCAGCATGTCAGACATGATTAACTATTTTATTGGGTAAGTGAATAATTTTCCTTGCTGTCTTCATGTACCATGATTTGTTTTCCTTATTAGTAGTTTTTTTATTTGTAATGCTATAATAATAAAAATGGGAAATATAATTTGTTTAATAAATGTGTTGTAGCCAATTATTTGCTATCTATTCATTTTTATGAGGATCATTACATGTGACAGTTGATTGAAATATTCTTAGTTAGAAGTTACAAAATTAGAATATGTGGTATCAACTGTAGAATCTCTATATGTAGATCATAAAGAATCACACAGAAAAAAATCCAGGAATTGTGAGAGCTGCCTGATTGTGTCCTTTCAGGGACAGTCCAAATTGGGTGTCCCTGGGAACCACATTGATGGAAAAACAACCCAGGATCATTAATCACAGCTGAAATATTAGACCAGCTAAAGTATAGTTTCCCATCAGCCTATATATTAATCATGAATCTGCAATATTTTAAAACCAGGAATTGGTAAGCATAATTTCAAGGAGGGAGAGCAAATACTTCCCCAATATTTGTCTTAACCATGTCCTAGATTTATGTTTATATCTAACTTTTAAAATACTTAGAGGCATGAAAATTAAATATATATATATATATATATATATACACACATATATTTTTAAAACTTTTGTCTGTATAGCTATATTGTTTTGTACAAAGGCCACTTTTCTTGAGCAATATCTTAATCAGACCTTCTCCACCTCATCTTTGCCTAGCTCATGGGCTCTGACAGGTAAATAACTCACTATACCATTTTTCCAGGTTAATGATATTGGTATATATAGGCCATTTTGGCTTACATGTTCAAATGAATTTCACTTTCCTGATAAATAAGAGTCCTTGTAAATAAGCTATGAATATGCTTTCTTAAATTCTGTTATTTATACCTTGCTAGAATAAGAAAAAGGATATTGTCATTTTTATGGGTTCATTAAACTAGTGGGCAGTTGCTATATTATTCATGTATTTTCATTGAAATATAGTCAATATAAAGGTTAATCTTCAAAAAAGTAAAATTCTCAATACAATTATTATTTATTCAGACATGAAATTGGAAGAAGTTAACCCTCAAGGAGCATAAGCTACCATCCAATATTTGTTCCAGAAAGAAGAACAGAAAAAAGAAACACTACCAGAACAGAATAGAAAGTGGATTATTTTCCTGAAGCTGTAGGAGCTTCAGAAGGTCAGACGTAAGTTGAAAAACAAAGCAGAAAGAAATCCAGTGCTATTTCTGAGGACTAAATATGCATTTGTTTTTATGGTGACCAAGATAATAATAACTTCAAGGTTCAAGTAACATATCAAAATTTAAGAAACATTTATTGATTGTATTAATTTGAATGAAGAATAAAGGCTAAATATGACAAAACAAATAATTGTGTAATATACAGAGACTTAGGGGGCCTAGAAATTAAGTATGTTCTCCCTTGAATCTCAGCAGTCTTATAATTATATTTCATTATTATAAATTTGTTTTTGCCTTTTTAAATTTATTCGTTACCTTCACATATGCCAAATTTTAATTTATTATGAATATGACTTCTTTCTTCTCATTTTTCCTCAGAGCATTGATTTTATGCCAGCCTATTGATTAGGCTAAAATCATCATAATATTAATTCGTAAAATTTGACAAAATTCATTACTCTAAAGTAACAAAAACTATTTGAAGGGAAATATATAATTTAAGACACATAAGTCCTAATGCAGAAACTTTGGGAAG
The DNA here is from genome assembly GCA_004027185.1 of Glis glis. Lineage (NCBI taxonomy): Eukaryota > Metazoa > Chordata > Mammalia > Rodentia > Gliridae > Glis > Glis glis. Next base: position 19,457 of record PVJS01011360.1, on the reverse strand, counting down.
TTGGGCCCTTATATCCATAACATCAATTTGGCTGAAGACATTTTTTAACTTGCCATTAGAATATATTTGTTATGGAAAAGAATTATGTACATGTTAAGACACTAAATTTTTAAAAATTATTTATAGGGACATTAATATTATAAATGACACAAAATAGCTCCAATTGGGTTAAATAGGAAGTAAAATTTATTGGCTCAATCAACTGTATAGTCAAGAGAGTGAGCTTCACTTAATCTTTATACAGTAGCTCATATAATGTCTGCCTTCCTCTGCTCATCTTATTCTCAAATCCCATGTAATTCCACATAGGGCTCCCAGTGTGTTAGCCAAGCGGCTACAGCAGTTTCCTAGTCCACATTTTCCTTGTCATTAATTAGCTGGCGGAAGGTGCTGGGTCTCTCTCACTGCAATATCTGTAAAAGAGGTGTTCAATCATAACTTTTCTCTGATGCTTAGTGGCCATAGAGATGTAATCTGTTGATTGGCTGCAGCCACTCATGGCACATTCTCAGAGCTGAGGATAGAATGAATTGTACACTAATAACAGAGGTAAAGATGGGGGAGGAGCAAACTTGCAGAAGAAAAGTCAGGCTCATGTGGATGGGACGAGAGGGAAAGGAAAGCCAGGAGTGCTTGTCCACAGCAAGCACTATTATCAATATTCGTGGGAATGATAGATCTGAACGAGTGCAACTAATGTGATATAATCCAACAGGAATTTCAGTTTAGTCTCCCACTGATCCTCAGTTGAGGGAATATTTTTTTCCTGCCATAAAAGTACAATTCTGCCAAACTTAGTGATTTTTTCTTTTACTCTTAGGTAATAAAGAAGCTCAGGGTTATTATAATTTTGATTCCAAATTATAATGTTCGGTTCAATGTATTTAGAACTTCGCTTTTTGTTCAAGTGCAAATCTTTCCCTTCAGTGTCCTCTAGGTCTTGTTTGCAGGTAGGCATTTTGACTTTTTGGAAGGAGGTATGATTGGCTTCCTTTGACCTGAGTTTATAGCCTGGAGGGAGCAGAAGGGGAGCAGAAATATTTTCACCTTAATGAAACAATCTTAAAACTGCTTTGGCTCTTTGGAATTGGCAGCGAGGCAGAGAGAGGACAGGGACTTGCATTTGAATTCCAACAATGGTGAAATAGAGCTTGAGGTGAAGTGTCTCTCATGTGAGCCAAGCACAAAAGTGAGTCTAGACCCATTTGAAACTGGATATGTCTCAAGAGAATGTCTATTAGTAGGTGTGAGGGAAACCTAAGAATCAGAAGCTAAGGAAAACCTTAGCCACCAATGGCATCTCGGTTAATATATATATGAATAGATCATAAAGCAATTGTTTATTAAGTTATTACTATTGGAAAATTGAAAGTGTTTTATATATGCTAATGTATTTAATATTTTAGTACTTCATTTTATATGTGTTATTTTAATTTTCATTACAAATGCATATATTATTTTAATTTTATGAAGGAGAAAATTCTTGCCCCAAATCACAGAATTAGAGCCGGGCGTGGTGGCACACACTTGTAATCCCAGTACTTGGGAGGCTGAGACAGGAGGATCATAGGTTTGAGACCAGTCTCAGAAACTTAGCAAGGCCCTCTGCAACTCAGTGAGACCCTGTTTCCAAAGAAAAATGAAATAGTGCTGGGGGTGTAGCTCAGAGGTAGAATGCCCCTAGGTTCCATCCCTAGTAACACAAAAAAATGTATCACAAAAAAATTATAGAATTCATATGTGTTCACCTAGGATTTAGATGTCCCACTCTGGATCCTCAAATCTTAACCATCTATGCTAACTCCTAAAGATTTTTAATTGCTTATGTATCTAAAGTATTTCATGCTATATTGAAAACGATATTGTAAGAGGGTTAATTTTTTGTAAATTGACAATTTATTGTTATATGCATTTATGGAGTATAAAGTGATGTTATGATTTATGGTACATTATGGAATAATTAAATCCAATTAATTAACCTGCCCATCACCTCAAATACTTTTAAATTTTGTGGTATAACCATTTGAAATTTACTCTCAGCAATTTTGAAATGTACAATACACTATGGTAAATAATATTTTCCATGCTGTACATTATATCTCAAAAAATAAAACAAAAAAATACCCCAACCTTATTTCTGTTGTCTGAGATTTTGCAAGTTCTGACCATCATCTCCCCATTCTCCCTCACACCATCCTTTGGTAACCGACATTCTACTCTCTATTTCTATGAGCTCAACCGCTTTAGATCCCACATGTAAGTGAAAAGATGTAGCATTTGTCTCTGCGCCTGGTTTATTTCACTTTGCATAATTTTCTCCAATTCTATCCACTTTATTGCAAATGACAAAATTTCCTTCCCTTTTTTTAGGCTCAATGGCTTTCCATGTTGTATATTTACTACATTTTCTTTCTCCATTCCTCTTTTGATAAACACAGTTTGATTTTATAACTTGGTTCTTGTGAATAGTGCTGCAGTGCATGTGGGTGTGCAGATGTCTCTTCAACAAATCGATTTCAAATCTTTTGGGTAAATACTCAAAAGTGAAATTAGATAATAATATATTGTATAGTAAATCTATTTTTAATCAATTGGATTCATGTTTAGCATATAATAATTCTATTTAGATTGATTGTATTTTCAGTGTATTGAGCTGTACTAATTTACACTTCTACCAACACAATGGTTTGCAAGGGGTTACTTTTGTGTAACAGATAAATTGGAAGTTAAGTAAAAGAGGAAGTTAGTGTACATTTTTTAGCTCAAAGAAAAGATGGAATCCTTGGCTGTAACTTGAACATCTTACTGCCTAACATGGATTCATGCCAAACAATTGACCTCTTTTAACACATTCTCCTGGAGGCTGAAGCCAATAGGGGGAAGAACATCCAGGGGATAGCATAAGAACTGACTCTTTAGCGCCTCTGCCCCACTGCTGAGTTTTACGTGTCTGTGTGAACGGACAACAGAGCAGTGGTGGCACACTGCACCCATGCTTTTCAATGAAAGAAAGCTTTGTTTGCTTAGTGATAAAAAATGTTAGCTAAAAACTCTGTCATAGAAAGTTAAACTTTTAAGTAAATGCCAGTCTTCCCATTTAGAAGGGTTCAGTGGTTTTAAGTTCACTGTGCGAGAACACATGTCAAGTACCGTCAGCCTTTCTTGTTCTTCCTGCACACGAGTTGTAGGGAGGGTCGTGTCATGTCATATTCTGCACATGGCGATTGTTCAATGTTGTACTCCGGTGTTGCACTAAGTACCATATCATTCATTGTAGATGACTCCCTTGAAAATTGCTTCTAAAAGTTGGTGCCAAAAATGCTCACGAAGTGAACAATTTACTATCCTTTAGCTATTAAGATACAGAAAACTGTCACTTCAGGAAATTGGATACTGTACCCGTGAAACATGTTGTTCTGAAGCTTTGCTTCAGCAATTACTACCTATCATCCATCAGCTTGTGAGCACTGCATTTAGTCAGTTGTTAAACTTAATACTATAATAACATTCAGATGTCAGCAAAAGAGAAGTACTGAAACCTCAGCGCAGCGTTTTGAATGTGAGTAAACTGAAACTGTCCATATCTGTGTTACTGTTTGCTTCTCAAGCTTTCTTGATTGAGCTATTGAGAAAAATACAGTTATTTCTGGGAATGTGCAGGGTTATTTTACATTTTTAATTATGGTTATTTTCACTGATTTTAGTAGACACTGTGCTGCCTATCACTTGCAAATAATATTGAATACGGAGGATTATAGCTTTTACTTTGATTCCTTCCCCACAGAATCTATTGTAGGTTATTGAGTTTGTATTTTAGTGCAATGGCTGCACCAGTTTACAAACTCTAGGATGGAATAAATTTGTTCATTTTAGCTAATTTAAATAATAAAGTTAAGCTTTTAACAGGTAACAATGATTAAAAGGTTGCATTACAATTCAAATACAGGCTGAACTTCGGAAGTCTAGTAAGTTTTTTCTTCAGCATGAAATTGCTCCAGAGGTTTTCATTCTGCAATCACTTCTGTGTTCTGAAATCACAGCATTTATCCTCTTCTGTGACAATTAATCAAGTGCAGCCACTTGACACCTCTTGAAGTCTGATAGTGCCATTTAACATATGCATGAATGTTTATAATTTAAACCCCATAGCAATGAGCACAACAAATTCATAGTTCTTCAAACTGTTCTGCAAAACAGAATGTAATGGTGAATTCTAGTTCTGGTACTAAATGAGTCACTTAACGTCCCTCTAAGTTAGAGATTTGTCTTTAAGTTATATATTTGTTGATATAAAGTGATACAGTAAAGGGTAGGGGTGTAGCTCAGTGGTAGAGTACTTATCTATCATGAGGGAAATCCTGGGTTTAATTCCTAGTGCTGCAAAAATAAATAGCTAAATAAATAAGTAAAATGAAGCTGTAATTTTCCTACAGTAATATGCATGATACTACATGTACAGTTCAAAGAGTTTTGGAAATTTTATATACCTCCTAGCCATCACTCAAATATTTCCATCACTCAAAAGAACTTCCCTCATGCCCCTTTCTAATTCCTACAACTGTCTCACTATGAGGGGCAGCTAACTCTCTGATAGCTAGTACCACAGATTAATTTCACCTGACTTTGATTTATATAAATGGAGTCACCTAAAATATATCCCTTTATGCCTGCCTTCTATTGCCATATATGTTTGATATATTCATCCATGTTGTCACATGTTTGTAATTTATTTTCTGTTCTTGCTTATATATTAAAATTTATATAATTCACTATTAAGAAACAAAATTTATTTTCATTTCTTACTTTTGGACATTTGAGTTGTTTCAAATTTTTGCCTAATATGAATCTGCATTTTCACTTCATTTGAATGAAATGAGTGTGTTTAATAAGTCTTGAATAATTTTCTATATTTGCATTTAATACTACAAATAAAATTGTATATTGTCTTTGTCATCTTAATAAATAGTTTTTATGGTAGCTTAATAGGCATATTCCTTCACGTTATCTAAGAATCATTCCACATGAAAATAGAGACCTCAAATTTTTACATTTGAATACTCATGTGATTTTGTTTGTTCTCTTATTATTGCAACCTACATTAATTTTAGTAGGTTGTTGAATGGGATTAACGAGAGTAAAAATACTACACCATTAAATATTATATTGGCTGTAATTTTCTGTAGATATGTTTAACTATGGAAATTCCTTTACACTCCTAGTTTGGTGAGAAATTTTATTATGAATGATATTGAATTTTGTCAATAAAATGTTCTGTATTATTGTTATTATTTCGTGAGTGTGTATGTGTGTCTGTGTGTGTGTATGCTTTACTGAGTATTAAGCCCAGAGGTATTCTACCATTGAACTATACCCCTGGCTTTTTTTAAGTTTTTTTGTTTTGGAAACAGGGTCTCACTAAATTACCACATGATTTAATGAAACTCTGAACCTGAGATATTGGAACCTGAGATACTCCTGTCTCAGTCTCTCAAGTACTGCGATTATAGGTGAATGCCACTGAATCTGGCATTAAGATAATCTGTATCATTAAGATAGCTTATACCCTTTATTTCTTAATGTGATAAATTCCACTGATTGACTTTCAAACAATGAGCCAATTTTGGGCACCTAGCATAAAATCCAATGGTCACAATTCATTCTTTCATCTTCCCTCTTATTCCTATCCTTTTTCTCCCAAATACCTCATTTCTCTATCATTGTTCTGTGGAATCATGTCTTGTCTACACTTCATAAACTTCTTTAATTTTTAAAAACCATTTTTCTAGAACTGATATTTCTTTTTTAATTTTTGCGCAATTTCAATGGTGAATCCACATGATATTTTAATATTTTGTAAGAATATTTTTATTAAGAATTAAATTTGTGGCCGGGCGTGGTGGCACATGCTTGTAATCCCAGTACATGGGAGGCAGAGACCGGAGGATCCGGGTTCGCGGCCAGCCTCAGCTACTTAGTGAGGTCCTCCGCAACTTCGTGAGACCCGGTTTCAAAATAAAGTATAAAAAATAGGGCTGGGGGTGTAGCTCAGAGGTAGAACGCCCCTGGGTTCAATCCCCAGTACCGCAAAAAAAAAAAGAATTAAATTTGTTCAATAGACACAGGTATATTACTATTGTGTATTTCTTCTTGATTTAGTTTTGATAGTTTGTATTTTTCAGGGCTTTTTCAATTGATTAAAATTAATGATTTTATTTGAAATAAAGGTGTCCCTAATCCCCTTTTATTATCCTTTTAATCGCTGAAGAATCTATAATGACTAACTTCTCCTATTGGCAACTTGGATTGTATTTTTCTTCATCCATCTTTTCTGGGATTATCAGTTTGTCAGTCTTCTCAATGAAATAATTTTTACTTTGATTTTTCTGTTTATCCTATTTTTATGCAGCAGATTTTATCTCCTATATTTTTCTTCTATCTACATTGCATTCGATTTACCTTTTTATTTAACTTCTCAATGTAGGAACTTAGAATAAGAATATGAAACTACAAACCTTTCCTTTAAGTGCTGTTTTAGGAGCATCACATGAATTGTTTAACATATATTTTCATTTAAAAATATTTGAGCTGGGCATGGTGGCACGCGCTTGTAATCTCAGTACTTGGGAGGCTGAGATAAGAGGATCGCAGGTTCGAGGCCAGCCTCAGCTACTTAGTGAGGCACTCTACAGCTTAGTGAGACCCTATTTCAAAATAAAGAATAAGAAATAGGGCTGGGGTTTTAGCTCAGAGGTAGAATGCCCCTGGGTTCAGTTCCCGGTACCACACATACAAAAATATATATATTTTGTAATTTTCTTTGTGACTTCTTCAGAGCTATAGGAAAAGGGAAAATTAATTGTCCCTATTATAGTTTCGATTTAGTATGTCCCTTAGACCTCATGGAGACAAGGCAGCCATGTTGGAAGTGGGACTTGGTTGTTAAGGAGGGATTTGTGAGGATGTGGCCTTGGGGATAATATATGGTCTATCCTCCCCTTGTTCTCTCTCTTTCTTCTGCTCTCCTTAATGTGAAAGCAGAGACCTTGTGATCTCTCTTTTTTCTCACTACACATAATGCCCTGAGCTCCACAGATTTCACCTTGCCTAACATGGACTGAATCCCTGAAAATCTTCCTTCCTTTAAATTGTGGTGACCAGGTGTTTTGAATTACATGAGTGAGAAGACTAACCAAAACAGTCCCATTTTAGTTTAAAGAAACATTGCTTCTATTTCTTTGTATGTGTTATCATTCTAATATTTTTCTTTACAGAACTGTAACTAAGAGGTAGGGGAAACGTTTATCTATGATTTTATTAATGTTCTTCATTGCTGGATTATAACAAAATAGAAACAAATCCTTCTGAGTATTTGCATGATTTATAGATTTTTTTAACTCATTCAAAAAAGAGTCTATGGGCTGGGGATGTAACTCAGTGGTATAGCACTTGGCTAGCATGCACAAGTCCCTGGGTTCAATCTCCAGCAACACACACACAAATAAAAAATAAAAAAGGTGGCCTATATAACGATATCTCAACATATTAGTATTAGCTTAAAATAGTTCTATGTATTCCTCCCCATTTTATCACCATGAGTAATGCTAACAAAATATTCTAGCTAGCATAAAAGTAGGGTTCATTTTCTATTACTTAAATTTTCTTCATCTATATTGCTTTAATACATGCAGTAGCCCATCATTGTTGCTCCACAAATTACATTTGCAAAAGTATAAAAATGATTTCTTGTCTTTGCTATATAAAGCTGAAACATCTAATTTACCTGGACCATAAATGTGTTTTTTTTTTTTTTTGCGGTACTGGGAATTGAACCCAGGGGCATTGTACCTCTGAGCTACACCCTGGCCCTATTTTTTCATCCTTTATTTTGAAACCGGGTCTCGCTAAGTCGAGGAAGGCCTCACTAAGTAACCGAGGCTGGCCGTGAACCCAGATCCTCCGGTCTCCGCCTCCCAAGTACTGGGATTACAAGCAAGCGCCACCACGTCTGGCCCATAAATGTGTTTTTAGTTATCTTTGGTAAACTTTATTCAACACAGTTTCAGGAAATATCAAATAATTAGCATCAAAGTAGAATTAATATCAAAGAGTTAGTATTATATAAAGCATACTTGGTGACCAAAATGCAAATATATAGGCATGAAAGTGTAAATAAAAAGTAAACAAAGCAAACAAATTGACTTCTACAAGCTGGAAAAATGAATTGTAATAGAAGTCAAAAAATTTCTTTGAAATAAGTGACATGAAAGTACTGTAATTTGGAAATAATTGAATGCAGCTAAAGAGGTTGTTGTGGAACTTAATACTCATACCACCCATTTCATGTCTGCATTGTTCAGTTACTTTGTTAGAAGCTAGATATGTGTTGTGATAAAATATAGTCCTTGGCTTTTAGAAGTTTAGTGTCAATTATATCTCATTTATTTATTAATCATTCACTTATCTATCATTTTCCCATCAACTTGAGTCCTTAAATGTAAAAAATAATGCAGTGATCAACAGATTATATAGAAACTATTTCCATATCCTCTTGATTCTATTTAGATAATTTATACGTGTCTAGAAATTTGTTGATATCTTGTTTTTCAGTTTATTGGAGTATAAATTTTCAAAATAGTTTCTGATGATACCCTGGATTTCCCTAATGTCTGTGGTAATATCTCCTTTTTCATTTCTTATTTTAATAATTTGAGTTGATTCTCTCTTTCTTATGGTTAAGTTGGCTAAGGGTTTATCAATTTTGTTAATCCTTTCAAAGAACCAGCTTTTTGCTTTGTTGATCTTTTGTATGTATATTTTTTTATTTTCTATTTCATTTATTTCTGCTCTGATTTTAATTATTTCCTGCCTTCTACCGGTTTGGGGATTAATCTGTTCCTGATTTTTGAGGGTCTTGAGGTGTGTCATTAGGTTGTTTATTTGGTGACTTTTTGTTTTTCTTATGTGGGCACTCAGTGCTATAAATTTTCCTCTTAAAACCTTCTTCAAAGTGTCCCATAGATTTTGATATGTTGGTTCTCTATTTTTGTTTAATTCTAAGATATTTTTATTTCTCCTCTTATTTTGTCTATCATCCAGTCCTTATTCAAAGATGTATCATTTGATCTCCATGTATTTATGCAATTTCTTTTGATCTTCCTATTGTTGATTTCTACTTTCATTCCATTATGGTCTGAAAAGATACAAGGAATTATATTGTATTTCTTGAATTTTCTGGTTCTTGTTTTGTGGCCCAGAACATGGTCTATTTTGGAAAAGTTTCCATAAGCACCTGAGAAGATTGTACATACAACTGTTGTTAGTTGGAATATTCTGCACATGTCTATCAGGTCCATATGGTTTATAGTGTTCTTTAGGTCTGAAAAATACCTGACTTCAAATTATACTACAGAACTATAGTAATAAAAACAGCTTGGTACTGGCACAAAATAGACACATAGACCAATGGAATATAATAGAAGATACAGAAACAAGTCCTCGCACCGGGCATGGTGGTGAACGCTTGTAATCCTAGTACTTGGGAGGTGGAGACCAGAGGATCTGGGTTCGCTGCCAGCCTCAACTAATTAGTGAGGCCCTCTGCAACTTCATGAGACCCGGTTTCAAAATATAGTATAAAAAATAGGGCCAGGGGTATAACTCGGAGGTAAAACGCCCCTGGGTTCAATCCCCGGTACCGCAAAAAAAAAAAAAAAAAAACAAGTCCTCGCACTTATAGCCAATTGCCAAAACATACATTGGAGAAAAAGCCTTTTCAACAAATCGTGTTGAAAAACTGGTTACATATTTGTAGAAAATGAAATTAAATCCCTTCCTCTCACCCTTCATAAACATCAACTCTAAACCCAAGATGGATCGAAGACCTGGGAATAAGACCAGAGGCTTTAAAATTACTAGAGGAGGGCACAGGTCCAACACTCCAACATCTAGGCACAGGTAGAAACTTCCTCAAGAACACCCCAAAGTTCAGGAAATTAAAACAAGAATTAATAAATGGGATGGCATTAAACTAAAAAGTTTCTGTACATCAAAGGAAACCATTAAGAGTCTAATGAGAGAGCCTACAGAATGTGAGATCTTTGCCAGTTATCCCTTTGATGAAGGATTAATATCTAGAATATATAAATTACTTAAAATACTTAACAATAAAAAACCTAATAATACAATCAAGAAATGAGCAATTGAAGTAAATAGACACTTAACAAAAGAAGAAATACAAGTGGCCACTATGTATATGAAAAAATGTTCAACATCATTAGCGATCAAGGAGATGCAAATTAAAACTACAGTAAGATTTCATCTAACCCCAAGTAGAATGACAACCATCAAGGAGTCAAACAACAATAAATACTGGCATGCAGGTAGGGAAATAGGAGCTCTTCTACACTGTTGGTGAAACTGCAAATTCGTTTGGCCTCTGTGGAGCTCAGTGTGGAGATTCCTCAAAAATCTGGAAATGAATCCACCATATGATCCTGCTATATGACTCTTGGGTATCTTTCCAAAGGTATTGAAATCAGAATATCATAGTAATATATACATATCCATGTTTATATCAGCACAGTTTATAATAGCCAAATTATGGAACCAACCCAGGTATCCATCAACAGATGAATGGATTACAATATTATGGGATATACACATAATGGAATTCTACTAAAAAATAAAGAAGAACAAAATTATGTCATCTACAGAAAAATGGATGGACAGGGAGAACATTATGTTAAGTGAGATTAGCCAGTCACAGAAAGTGAAGGGTCATATGTTTTCTTTCATATGCTGAAGCTATGGAGTAATTGGGATGTAAGAGGTACTTTAGATAATGGAGGAAAACTCCAGTGGAGTCAAGGAGGTAGGTTTGGGGAGGGAGTGTGGGAGTGAGAGAATTAATGAAGGAAACAGTTCCACTGACATTATATACACATGTGAAAATACCCATGCCTATCTCAATATCTTGTAAGGGGGAGTGGGAAAGAAGTTGGGGGAAAACTCACCAACTGTTATGAATATTTATGTCACTATCACTACATTATGATGTGAGACTATAATGCACCAATAAAAGTGTAAAAATAAAATAAAAATAAAAGAATTTTTAAAAAATCAACAACAAAAATTAATTAAAAACTATTTCCAAGTTATTTATTTCTTGTTAAATATAGCACATAATCTATGATCATAATAATTTATGCATATGGCTATACATTGACAACATATAATAGATGCCAATAATGACAATAATGTAGTAATAATGAAGTAATATGTAAAGGAAACAGATACAGATAGAGAATATTTTGTGAGACTAAAGCAAGGGGGATTTGTTCTATTTGGGGAACCTTACTGGTATAACATAAAAAAGTGGTAGAAAATTTTAAAAAGAGGGTATATGGGGCAACACTTATAATATTTTATTTAGCATGCATATGCATTTCCAAAATTATCTATCATTACTTAAAGTAGTGAAAAAGAGCAACTTTTGGTGGTAACATTATGTGGGAATATAACAAGGAGCATAGAATCCGGGCAATGTTATCTGTTACTTAGAGAATCCTAAGTCCTTCTCTGCCCTCAAGCAGGGGAAAGGCTAAGGCAAGAAATATTACAGGGGTAGGGCAGGGAAGATAATTTGGGAGACGTTTCCACGCACTTCTCATATTTCTGCTTGTAACACTGGTAAAAGCATTGATGGCATTTGTCCTGGGCTATCTTTTCAGGGTTATTTGTAGTTTCTACCTCTGTGTGTGGGGGGCAGAAATATTTATTGCCCAGTATGATAATGTCTCATTTTAGGACACAGAACAATTGGGCTTCCAGTGTATCACAAAAGATGCATGTTTTTTAAGCTGTAGAACCTGAAATAGTGGAACAAATCCACTGTGTGTACAGCATCTACCTAACAATCTTCACATTAGCCCATGAAACACAAAGATCAAGGGGAACAAGAACAAGCATAAATCTTGTTGCTTTTGAGGAATACATCCTTTGTCTCTGATCTGGGAATCTTGTATCTCCTCTTAGAAAACACAGACTGTGGAGTACTAACTTATTAGCTGGAAAGCAGAGTAAAATCTAAGACATTTCACAAGGTCTAGACCACTGAAGAAAAAGGAAAAGGATGTCAACAGGCTAGAGGAGGAAACCAATATTGAATCGAACCAAAGAGAAGAAATGTGGTTAGGTAGCTAAAGGTCCAAACATTTGCAAGGTGGAGGACTCTTATAGCATTGGATTTATATATTACTACCAGCCGGGCGTGGTGGTGCACGCTTTTAATCCCAGTACTTGGGAGGCTGAGACCGGAGGATCCGGGTTTGCATCCAGCCTCAGCTACTTAGGCCCTCCCCAACTTAGTGAGACCCTGTTTCAAAATAAAGAGTAAACAATAGGGCTGGGGGTGTAGCCCGGAGGTAGAATGCCCCTGGGTTTAATCCTCAGTACTGCAAAAAGAAAAAAAAAGAAAAGAAAACTACTACTACCAATTGCTGTCACATGAGGGCTCCATGTGGGTGGAGTATAAGGTATGCCCAACATATAAATGACTCTTGCACATCCTTCAAAACTTGGTTTTGATGCTTAGTGAAGAAGTTAGGAGTTTATCTGTACCATTTTCCTTCCCTTATTCTAGGAATCAGTAATTTGCTGGTGTTGCTTTAAAGAAGAAAGTAGTCATTCTGATCTGTTCATATTATATTTTTGGTGTCATTCTGGATATGCCTAAACCATCTGGTGGTGTAATAGGATTAAGTCAAAGGTGCTGTACCATGGAATATAAATTATCTAACATTTAGAAACATAGGTTTTAACCGGAGATATGAAAATATAACATGGTAAGTTTTACAGATGAGATCCCACTGAAAATACTGTGATAAGACAATGGATAGGAAATAGTAGGTATGCCAATACCATGGTGTCCAGTATTTGGTAAGCAGTGAAATAGTTATAGAAATGGAATGCAGACAACTGAGTTAAAGAACAGGGCTGCTAAAACCCAGTCTTAAATCTGTCAACAACCTCTTCATAGAAATTGCCATGGACAGGTGTAGGACAAATGATATAATCCTTGTTAGACCAATGTGAAGAGAAGAGAATTTTGAAATTTTTACTGAATAAAAAGATATAATATTAAGGGACTATTCTAGGCACTAAGAAAGAGTGGTGATATAAAATTTGAAGAAGCTTGATTTTGAGGTTATAATGGATTATAATTCAAGATTGCATTATACCTTGTGCCAGGCCAAGTCATACTTCATTGATTTCCCTATTGATGTAAATAATTTACCAAGAGAGGGAAAAAGATGAAGCTATCTAAAAAACAAATAAATCAGAATGAAAATCTGAGATGTAGATACCAACTAATGTGAGTAAAGAGAAGAATTCTTAGAGAACAAGTCAGTTTTGAAAAAGCTCATAAAATTTCAATGTTAGTTTTTGCACATTCTCCCCTGTCCTAACCCTGTAAGGAACTAACACATTATATCTGGTGAACAGCAAAGATTTCACTACAAATGCAGGACACATATGATGCAGAGGAATGTTGGCTTTTTAAAACAGAAACAGGTTAAAACAAGATGCAGGTCTCCTTCATTTCTTCACTAGTCTTAGTTTAGAAAAATGTCCCAGAATACTGATTCACACTATAAAAAGAAAACAAATATCATTCATTAGAATCCTTCAATAACTGCATGCTGTTTCATACTGTTCTGTAGCAAAGACTATGCATTCTGTATCTGTCCCTGTTTTCCTGTAATGGTAATGATCCGATCTTCAGATCCTTCTAAAGGCTCATCAAAATTGAGAGTTTGGAGGAATATTTTGTGTAGTGTCTTGGCATTTGTATTGATAGTTTAAAAATTCACTCCCAAATAAATAAAACTTCCATAAAAACTCATAAAAATAAAATCCTAGACTATCTTTGGGCACATAAGTCCCCTTAGTAAGAGCATCCTGTATCTTGTTATTGATGTGGAAAGAATAGTGGACAGCGTCCTCCCAAGGAAACCTTCCTAAGTATTAGAAAAGAATGAGAGTCTATGTATAGAAGTATTTTTTTAACTTTTTTATGTATAGAAGTATTTAAGGTACAGAAAATAATATTTCTTCTGCTTCTCTCACTGATTTTCTTGATTCCTGATGAATGTAGAGACCACACACAACTTCTCTCATTCAGTCATTCTATGGAAAACACCCTTTGTTCTAGATAGCCTAAATGTGGTTACACTTCTATTTGTGTCCTTACAATGACCCTGAAATGTTCAGAGAAATTTGTGGTGGTGTCAAAAATAACAGTTACATGTGTTATATGTCCATCCTCGGGGAAACAACTGTAACTGTATTCGGTTTTGAGTTTGCTGCCTCACAAATAGCCTGGGGTCTGTTGTTCCACTATGATTCTCATTTATGTTTTGCTGTGTAAAGTAGAAACTTGGAAGAGAAGAGAGCTGGATCCGGTTGGCAACAGCTGTCACATTTCTGAGGTTAGACTGCATTCATTTCACTCATTCCAAGCTATCAAGGAGAAGATGGAGGGAAAAGGGAGAGGAAGCTACTAGGTAGAAATATTTGCTTCCGCCTAATGGTAGGAGAGCTTCACTATGTGTTGGAACACTAGCGTACACCTGAGCTAAAGAACAAGGTCAAAGAATGTGATTGATTGTGCCACATTGGAAGGCAGCACAAAAACAATAAAGAACTAGGATTTCCAGGTGTGGTGCTATGGATAGCAGCAGAAGTTGGGTCCTTTGGTGAGCTTGAGCATCCCAGTGAGGAAGCGTCGGATACTCACTGTGAGGCTCAACAACCTATGGAGTATAGACCTTAGAGTATACACCTTAGAGTATAGAGGCCTTAGGTAGAGCCAAAGACGTGGTCAACTTCTACCAAGAAAACAAATCCAGAATTTCCACTCTCTGTAGATTTTATATGGCTTGAATTAAAAATAGAAATGTAAATTATTTTTCAGATTCTTCTAAAGCATTGGTTCTCAACAGGGAAGGTACCACTCTCTCTAGGAAGAATGAGAAATTTGTGCAGACTCTTATGCTGGTTACAATGACTAGAGAAGAGGGGTCAGATGCCACGGATGTTTAATGAGCAGAGGCCAAGGATGTAAGACATTCTGAAAGATCTGGGACTACCCTTCAAAATGAAGAATTATTCTACATTTCACAAAATTTAAAGTCCCCCAAACTAATCAAGCATGTAAAAAAGCCTGTTTAAATCTTATAACAAGAAAAGTTTTGTTTGCAAATGTAAAGCATTTTCACAGTTTAATTTTTCTTTTCTCCTTTGGATATGTATAGAGTCTTGGAAACTCTGCTATCCCATGTTTTCCTACAAATGGACCTCCGCAGCTTGTTTGGAGATTCTAGCAGGGAGTACAGCTCTTTGTATGACCTTGACCAAAGAGCCTTCTCTCTTAGAAAAGGTTGTCCTCTTTGACCCAACACACAGCTTTGGGAGGAATGCATAAAGAGTGGTGAGGAAAGAAGGGGACTCCTCCCAACCAGGTCAAATAAGCCAAATCAACCATGTAAATCAATGGGGATGTCATAGCATGGTCATGACAAATGTCACAGCAAGATGGTCCTCACATTCTCACAGTTTTAAATATGTACTTAAATTTCCATAGTAAAGTACAAGTACATTGAAAGAAATGCTGATTTTCACAATGATCAATAATTAGTTATAGTTTTAAGAAATTGCACCATTGATGTCAATATTAATCATGGAACATGAGTTAGCAGCATGTTACTGTGCCATTAAACATTTGTACTTGGGTATCTTCATGATTATAAATATGTGCATACACATATTATATGCAGGTGTATGTGTGCATGTGTGTTTGTGTGTTATCTCTGTGTATGTCTTGGTGGACATGTGTGTAGGCATCATTCATTAGGTTTGCTAGAGCAGTCATGTTTGAGCATTTACAAATATATTTATTTTATTTGTAAATTTATTTTATTAATTACATTATTTTTCCATCCTTTACATTAAAAGTCTCAAATTAGATGGGAGTATAAAGTTCTTATGTGCTATTGCACAGTAGAGTGGTTATAGATAATGATAATGTTCTATACATTTAAAAAAGCGTGGTGGCGCATGCTTGTAATCCCAGTACTTTGGGAGGCAGAGACCGGAGGATCCGGGTTCGCGGCCAGCCTCAGCTCTCTCGCTCTCTCTCCCTGTCTCTCTCTGTCTCTCTCTCTCTCTCTCTCTCTCTCTCTCTACCTAGTGAGGCCCTCCGCAACTTCGTGAGACCCGGTTTCAAAATAAAGTATAAAAAAATAGGGCCGGGGATGTAGCACGGAGGTAGAACGCCCCTGCGTTCAATCCCTGGTACCGCAAAAAAAAAAAAAGCTAGAAAAAAAGACTGAATATTTTCATCATAAGGAAATGATAAATGTTTGAGGAGACGGATATGTTTATCCAGATTATATGTTACACAATGCATACATATATCAAAATATCACATAATACACTATATGTATATAAGTGTTATGTTTTTATTTACCAGTTGACATTTCAAAAAATATAAAAGAAATACAAAAAAGGAAGTATGTTATGTTTTAAAATTATGCATACAATAAATAAGTCTTACAAAATATTTGTCATTAACAGGGGGCATTTGTTTTGAGATACTTGAGAGCCATTTTTTCATACTATGCATGCATTTAATCAAACAATATGGTCAATTCTGCTACCGTTCTCCCAAAAGGAAGCACATGGCTGACAGCTAGCTGGGCTTGTACTTTTAAGCTTTCTGGAAGTGATAGCAAAGGCATTTAGTAGAATGTTATGTTAACTCATTTCATGTTTACGAAAGGCAGGATCATTGTCTGTTTTCCTCAAGAAAGAATATTATCCTTTTCCTCAACCATATTTCCATATTCTTTTCTTGGAGTTCTCCAATTATATCTTCTAGTTTTTTAATTACTATTGACAATCTACAGAATTCATCTGTCTTTCTTTGAGGGTTCAGATTTAATTAGAGAATCATTAAAAAGTTCCTTTCTGCTAATATTGTATTGTTTCATAATTAATTTGAAATGGAAAATTATATAAAGGTTCAAATAAAATTAGAAAATAAATAAGGCAGTCTCTAGAGGGAATACTGTTATCTTTGCTTATTGTGCTTAATATTACATGAATTATTTCCTTCAGTTTTTGTGAGAGGAGCTCTGTTTTTATTCCTGTCTGAATCAGTAATATATTACCTCATGTAATGGGTTCTTGGAGGATGATAGTTGTGTTTGGGGCACTTTATGTAATGTTAACAGAGGGCCATATAAAAATGCTTTTATGCACACAAAGACAGGATAGATCTGAGAGCTTCCTTCCTTTTTCTCTCACTCTTTCTCTCTCTCTCTCTCTCTCTCTCTCTTTCTGTAGTAATTTGAAAGTTGGCTTATTTTAAAGCAGTTCTGTTAATGCAACAGTAGTTTTGAAACACTGTATTAAAACAGACCACTTTAAAGGGTCCACTCAATAAATCATTAGCAGCTTATATAAAAGGAAAAATCGCATATAAGGCACACTTTTATGGCTGAGATCTGACATTCAGGACTGAGAGAAAAGGGGGTGAGAAGTCTTTCTTCATTAGCAGCATGACCAAAGCACTTAGGGATTTCACTACCTCACATCCATTATTTCATCTATTGTCCTAATTTAATTTTCCATGATTTTCCTGACAGGGAAGGTTGGCAACTCTTAAGTACAGTACAAAAGGTTTGCAGCACTCATGTTAATAATTACACAAGCTGTTGAAGCTTTTTGCTGAAGGGCGTATTGTCAAAAATATCAAATTCAGACAAAAGCAGAAGCTACAGATGTGAACGGCACTGAGATCCCTGAGTGCCTTTGTTTTTTTTTTTTTACCCACAGAAAGAAGCCACCTCATGAGGTCTAAATGTTAATAAAGCATTCATGCAAGCTGAAGCCTTTGGAGAGCTCTAAACAGGAAAACACCATCTTTGGAGAATTGCCATCAAATTGTTGCTGCTATTGTCTCTGCTGTCGCTTACTGGGGCCCTTCT
This sequence comes from Glis glis, assembly GCA_004027185.1. Classification (NCBI taxonomy): domain Eukaryota; kingdom Metazoa; phylum Chordata; class Mammalia; order Rodentia; family Gliridae; genus Glis; species Glis glis. The sequence goes on along the minus strand of PVJS01011360.1, from coordinate 1,407 downwards.
GACAATATAAAAACTATTATTTCTACATTGTTTCTTAGTCAAATTGATGATTTTCTAGTAATAAGTATTGGCCCATTTTAGAAGAACTGATCCAGAAAGTGAACTTTCTTACTTGTAGAAAAAATAGTAAACTTTAGTCTATTATCCTTTTACCTTTTCTTTAAGGGTGCAATCATTTGTACTTGTTTCATCTTCGGGTTGTCACAGAAGGCCGAAATCTCCAGTGTGAAACTGCCTTGTTTCACCCCAGTCCACATACTCTTGACTTTTCATAACTTTAAACACAACTTTGAGCAAATAAAGAATCTGTGGGTCTTTACAGAAAGTCACTCAAGATCTATGTCCATCAAATATAGACCACAGATTGAACAGATAGTATCCCATATTTTTAGGACTTAACTTTTTCAACCGTAAGTAGAAGATTTTGTGATCAATAATGCATAAAAACATTTAAAATAGCTGATATTAAATAGTGTCATAGAGATATTGAATATGTAAAACCAATGCATTTTACCATCATAATACTGATTTTCTTCTATGCACTAAAGTCATTATAAGTCTAGAACAGGCTAAAACTATAAGCAAAGAATTGCTCATCTTTGAATTTAATTAAATTCTTTAAGTCAATGGAGAAATAATTGTTTTTCTAAAATAGGCTATTTGAAGAGAGAAATGGTCTTTTAAATATAAAATCCTTCAAGAACAAAGGTTACTGTGAGTCATTATTTGAGGTTTAAATATATAAGAAATATTTCTTCTCAATAGAGAGGAGTATAAATTTCTTTAAGTTCCTGAAAGGTGAGCTTAAATGACAAGTTTGGAGATAATAGAAGGTTATGACCTGGCCAGAATCCCTGCGAAGGGTCCTTGCACCAGCCAATACCCCACTCCCTTGAAGTATTTATTAGAGATGAAGAGGAAAACTAAGTGAGAAATAATTTGTTCCCCTTATTCTTAGAGTTCATGAAAGTAGCTACCTTAGGACAGAAGTGAGGACAAGACGTGTTTTGGCAGGGATTGGAAAAGAGACAAGGGTCTCATTTTCAAAGAGATTGTACGTATCTTGTAATAGATACACACATCTTTGTGTCACCTTTAATTAGCCAAGAATTGAATGAGTGGTCCTACCTAAGGTTCACCTGAAAGCTGAGGACAGGTGTCCCTGCATCATGAGAACCTGTCTAACAGCCAGGCAGAGCTAAGCTATTGTCAGAGGAAGGACTCAGTGGAAGCTGGGCATGGTGGTGCATGCCTGTAATCCTAGCACTTGGGAGCTGAGACAGGAGAATCACAGGTTCAAAGCCAGTCTAGGAAACTTAGTGAGACCATATTTCAGAATAATAAGTAAAATAGGGCTGGAGGTACTGCTCAAAGGTATCATGCCTCTAGGTTTGATCCCCAGTCCTC
>PVJS01011359.1:0-45897 GCA_004027185.1 Glis glis | reverse complement strand
ACACCCCCGGCCCTATTTTTTTATACTTTATTTTGAAACCGGGTCTCATGAAGTTGCGGAGGGCCTCACTAAGTAGAGAGAGAGAGAAAGAGAAAGACAGGAGAGAGAGAGAGAGAGCTGAGGCTGGCCGCGAACCCGGATCCTCCGGTCTCCGCCTCCCAAAGTACTGGGATTACAAGCGTGCGCCACCACGCCCGGCATGATCCTATATTTAGAAGATCCAAAAATTCAACCAAAAGACTAGTAGAGCTGATTAACTAATTCCGCAAAGTAGGAGAATACAAAATAAACCTAAAAAAATCAGTAGCTGTTTTATATGCCAACCATGAATCCACTGAGAAAGAAATCCAGAAAACAATTCCATTCACAATAACCTTAAAACCAATAAAATACCTAGGAATAAACCTAACTGAGGAGGTAAAAGACTTCTACAATGAGAATTATAAAACACTAAAGAAAGAAATTGAAGAAGTTCTTAGAAGATGGAAAGATCTCCCTTGCTATTGAATAGGCAGAATAAATATTATCAAAATGACCATTCTATCAAAAGTGATCTACAGAGTCAATGCAATCCCTATCAAAATACCAATGTCAGCCAGGCATGGTGGTGCACGCTTGTAATCCCAGTACTTGGGAGGCTGAGACAGGAGGACCACAGGTACACAGCCAGCCTCACCTACTTAGTGAGGCCCTCCGCAACTTAGTGAGACCCTGTTCCAAAATAAAGAATAAAAAATAGGGCTGGGGGTGTAGCTCAGAGGTAGAATGCCCCTGGGTTTAATACCCAGTTCTGCAGAAAAAAAAATGTCATTCATCACAGACCTAAAAAATCAGTCACAAATTTCATATGGAGAAACAAAACACCCAAAGTAGCCAAAGCAATTCTCAGCAATAAGAACCATACAGGTGGCATCACAGTTCCTGACTTCAAATAATACTACAGAACTATAGTAATAAAAACAGCATAGTACTGGCACAAAAACAGACACATAGACCAATGGAACAGAATGGAAGATAGAGAAACAAATCCACACGGAAGGTGCCAGACACATATGTTGGAGAAAAGACAGCCTTTTCAACAACTGGTGTTAGGAAAACTGGTTATCTACTTGCAGAAAAATGGAACTAAATCCTTACCTCTCACCCTGCACAGGAGTCAACTCGAGATGGATCAAAGACTGGGAAGTTAGACCAGAGACTTTGAAGATACTAGAGGAGGGCATAGGTCCAACACTCCCACATGTAGGCACAGGTACAAACTTCCTCAACAAGACCCCCAAAGCTCAGGAAATTAAAATAAGAATTAATAAATGGGATGGCATTAAATTAAAAAGTTTCTACTCTTCAAAGGAAACCATCAAGAGTCTAAAGAGAAAGCCTATAGAATGGGAGATCTTTGCCAGTTATCCCACTGATAGAGACTAATATCTAGAATATAAAAAGAAGTTAAAAGACTTTACACAAGAAGAACAAATAACCCAATCAAGAACAGGCAATTGGATTGAAAAGACGCTTCACAAAAGTAGAGATAGAAATGGACAATAAATATATGAAAAAATGTTTATCATCATTAGCAATCAGGGAGATGCAAATCAAAACTACACTGAGATTCCATCTAACCCCAATCAGAATGGCAATCATGAAGAAGTCAAAAAACAATAAATGTTGACAAGGATGTGGGGAAATTGAAACTCTTTAACACTGTTGGTGGGATTGCAAATTAGTTCAGCCACTATGGAGATCAGTGTGGAGATTCCTCCGAAAATTGAGAATGGATCTACCATATGATCCAGCTACACCACTCTTGGGTATATTTCCAAAGAGGTTGAAATCATAGAACCACAGTAATATATGCATACCCATGTTCATAGCAGCACAATTCACAATAGCCAAATTATGGAACCAACCTAGGTGTCCATCAACAAATGAATGTATTACAAAATTATGGGATATGCACACAATGGAATTCTACTCAGCAATAAAGAAGAACAAAATTATGCCATTTGCAAAAAAATGGAAGGATCTGGAGAACATGTTAAGTGAGATTAGCCAGTCACAGAAAGTGAAGGGTCACATGTTTTCTCTAATCTGCGGAAGCTAGGGAGTAATTGGAATACCAGAGAGACTCCAGATAATGGAGGAGAAACCTCACTGGAGCCAGAGAGATGGTCTAAGGGAAGGGGAGTGAGGAGAGTGAGATTCATTAAAAGAATTACTACCATTGGCTATGTGTACATATGTGAAAATACCAATGTCAATCTCAGTACTCTGTATGGGGAAGGGGGGAGATGGGAAGGCAGACGGCGGGGGGTGGGGCTACCAAGTGCTATGTGCATGTATGTCACTGTCAACATGATTTACATTATGGTGTGAGACTATAATGCACCAATGAAAGCATATTTTTAAAAAAGATGTGAACTACAAATACAACTCAATTTTTTTTGTTTTATTATGAGATATGTGCAAATATTTTGATGTGATTGAAAATATTATTAAAGAACAATCTGCAGACAGTTCTAACAGGTTATTTATTTATTTATTTATTTTTAGTACCAGGGATTGAACCCAGGGTCATTCTACCTCTGAGCTACACCCCCAACTCTCTTTATTTTGAGACAGGATATTTTTAAGTTGTTGAGTCTGGCCTTCAACCTGCAATCCTCCTGTCTCAGCCTCTCAAGTACTGAGTTTACAGGCATGCTTTACTTACCTGGCTTCCTTCAGTTTTATTGATTGCTATAGAAGATATATCATCTTACTAGCAAATGGGACTGTTATCTAGTTTTTAGTGTTCAATTGCTAGCAATATCTTATTTTTTCCTTTTAACTTATGTTTTGGAGGTCATAGCATTTCCACATGCAATGTGCTGTGAGAGGATGGAGTGGGTAAGTTGTGTGCTTTTCTTTTGTGAAGTGAAGGAGCAGCTGTTATGAAATGGCTGCAACCAGTGTGAATTCTATTAGCATGGATGTTTTCTCAAGGAGATTTCTTCTTTATAGAGAGCATTATGGAACCTCTCTGCACAGATCTTTTGAAAGTCCTTGTGAATCCCACAGGTTGAATTTCCATAGTTGAAAAACATTGACTTAGTGAATAATGATGCTTTATCGGCTTGGAAACTAAGACTACAGAGGTAACAAGCTAGGTAGTGTCTGAGTTGGTATCAGAACTATTATATTTGTATGTGGACTGGTCTACATCAAAAGGTCTTAGCTTTTTTGTTTGTAGTTACAATTGTGGTGGATATAATCACTAGTTACTATGTGGCATAAATGAATTTGACTTGGCTAATCATGCCTAATATCAGAGGATTAAGTACAGCTCTACTTTTCCCTTTAGTCAATAAAGTATAAGGATGAATACTTTACCGTCTATACATGATTATTTTAAAACTATTTTAGTCTGTATTTAAATGAGATGTCTTTAAGTTCACGGATTATTTCCTTTGTGTCTATCATTTCTTTTGTTAAACACAAAAATTATTATTTCAGATATTATAATTTTCACCATTTAGCTTTTTTTAAGATTCATTATTTTTGTTGATATTCTCCATCTTTTCTTTCATTGCATCCTTAATTTTTCTATTTAAAAATTTTATAATAGATATTTTAAAGACATTTCCTGGTAATTCCGATGTGTGAATCATACAGATCTACTTCTATGGATGGATTCTCTTTTCTTTTGTTTGTAGGTCGCATTTTCTAACTACTTAATATTTGCTGCACTCTGTGTGTAGAAGAACCATTGATATTGAAGTAGATATTATTTCTCTTCATTGAGACTCCTTTTTTCAGGAAGCTCAGGTGAGGGGTTTATCATTTGGATTGGGTAAGATGAGCTGAACTAGGACTGGATTGTAGGTTTAATTAGTTTTAATTACTCTCTGGTTTCAAACGACTTTACCTAGTAGGGTCTGTCACATTATTAAAGACCTCTTACTCTGCCAGTCCTTGCTCAGATTTAGCAAATACCGTGAAGTAGGAAACCCAGTCATCCAACCAAGGAGCTGGAAATTTAGTTCCTTTGAAATTTAGTTCCTTTAAACTTCTTAGCATCAACAGTTCTCTGAAGTCTTAAATACAATATAATTTTATAGTCATCCATTTTCTGTAGTTTTCACAGTGTCATTAAATGTATATATCCTATCCAGAAGTGGAGATAATTATTTTTAAAGAATAAAATGGATAAATTTGGTTCTTTGTTATTAATAACAAGTTGTAACAAATTTCGGAATCAATTGTGACTCAAGTGGTTTGAAAAACACTTGCACAAAGTTTTTATTATTTATTCACTTATATTTACTACTCCAGTGTTTATAATTTTTGTATTCACTGCTCTCATGAAAATACTTGGCGACTAAAACAATCTTGGCTTCTCTTGGGGAATTGGAAACTCCTATAGCACTGGCTTGGCATTTCCAAGTGTTAACCATCAGCTAGACCTACCTCGCAAACTCTACCTTCTTTAGAAAGGTCTCTGCTCATGATTGCCATCAATTTGTTCCAGTCTAGCCCCTATAAACCCTAGGGACATGCAAGTGCAGTGGAATATTGTGGTGACTGTCATGGTGGCTGTGGTATAAGATTCGTGTCCCCTCTAAGAGAACACGTTACAGAGAGCATGGTTGCCTAGCATTCTCCAGCTGCCACACCTTTGGATCCACTGTGGCCCTCATGCATAGAGCACACTTTTCCTGGGCTGTTCCTGGCCAATGATGCAGCTCACCCGGGGTCCTAGAAGTGGGGCTGTTGTGTGGGATTCCTCTAATAGGCAACCTTTGCTCAGGGGTTCTTTATCAGTCCCGCTGAGCTGTTCTCCAAACAGCATTATTCATAGCCTAGCAAGGCAGTTTTCTAGGAGGACCCCATTAGGAGTGGAATTGGTGGCACAGAAAGTCTCTGGAATACTGTAGCCATTCAGTTATTGAAGATTTAACTGCTGGTACTCTGCTGTAATACTCCAGCAGAGGGAAATATCCTTCTGGAATGTGACTATTTAAGCTATTGAGATACAGGATGTTGGGAGTTGGGCAGGGCAATGTTTACAAGCACAGGATAATCAGCTGGTTATTATTAAGTTGTACTCTTGCTCTGCAGAGGGCTACTGAGAAACTGGATGTGGTTAGTATACTGATAAAGGCTAAGTGTGAGAGTCAGAGGGCATATTTGGTGGACTACAGGTAGGCTATTATCTATTTCAGAGGAAGAGTGAATGTAAATGAGGGGGAAGACAGAGAAATGGCTAGAGTCACAGATCTCTAAAGATATTCAAATATTTAGTGAAGACTGTTCTGTTATGCTCGATTCAGGACTGTGTTTTGTGGAATATAATCTGGGGAGATCTAGGGAGATAACTCTGAGAATTCTGGCTTTGCAGATCCCCTCAAGCCCTCAAGGATTACAGAGGAGCCCAATCCTTTCCTAGTAGGAGTGAAAATTTCTATGTGAAGAGACTGTAGAGGCCTCTCCCCATTAAAGCTACAGGTGTGTCACTTTGCCCCAACTCATTTCCTAGCTGCCTTGCTGGCTGGTAAGGAGGAATAAATTCCAGAAGAAACCTGCTGGGTCATGTTGGGCCTGGTAATGGAAGAAAGAGATTATTCCCCAAATGAGCTGCAAAATTAGCTAGTTTATACCAGTGAGACTCAGAAAGTAGATGTTATAGGAATTTTAATGGTGATGGAAGTGGCCAGAACATAGGCTGGGTAAGCAAGAATATATTGACATGTGGAAACTTTCTCAGGACATTCAGTTTAACACATTCCTAAGAGATCCAGAGAAGAGTAGAATCTTTGCTTAGAAAGCTCTTAGAAGGTTTAAAAAGGGGTGATGGCTCACTCTGAGGGGACTGGAAGTGTCTCAGTTGCCCTTGTAGATGGCAAGGAAGGAATATAGGGGCCCAGGAAAGTGAATACACAGGAGTAGATATGTTCTATGAGGCCACAAAACCCACTAGAAGTTTGTCCTAGGGGGAGACCTGGAGAATACACCATTCACTATGGTTATTAGAAATGTGCTTGTGAGAAGTGCACCAGATCCTCTCAGATGTTCAGTTGTATCTCTCCTCTGAAATTCAGGGTTCACAGTAAGAGAAGCAGTCACAGAGCCAAGCTATTGACAACCAGAGGAATGTTGTAAGAAATCTTAATCTGACAAAAGTATGGCTTTCAACTGCTTATGTTCATAAAAATGGAAGGTTTGGATAACACTACCAGGGGGTGCAGCTGAAAGTGGGTGATTTAGAATGGGGAGTGGAGAGGCGGATGATGAGTTGCAGTTGTGGCCCATAGACCATCTGCAGTGATGGAGGATATAGTTCAGATCGCTAACTTTTGTTTGTTAAGTTTCCCTTGTGAAAAGGCAGGCAACCAAAGTATATGGCAACCAAAGACGAATTGCTTCTGAAGCATGCATGCCTAAGTAGACCAGGGTGGCATAAGGTACTTTAGAGGGCACACAGTCATGCCTCTCAGCTCTCCTTAAAGAGTACAGTTAATGACAGCCCCCAGCTGCCGTGTCCTTGGATCTACCAAAGGTGCTCCTAGCCAAGGTCTGAACATGGTGGGGGTTCTAGAGCAGGGGCATATCTGTCCAATGGAGGACGCCTTCATCTGACAGCTTTTCATGGGGACTCTTCCTCTGCCTTGTAGAAACTTTCTCAGAGCTGCTTAGCAGCCTGAAGCTCTTCCTACCAAATCCTTAAATCTTCCTTCCTTTATTCTTTCCTTTCATAGTTGTCGGACTTGCATTATTGTTTTAAGGATTCACACTCCCATTCCTGCTTCCTTAACCTAGATCCTGGATATGAATTTTGCCAAATAAATCTCTTGCACATCTATCCCATCTTAGTGTCTGTTTCTGCATGACCGAATCTGACACAGTGGTCTGGATTTAGTCAAGAGTAGACAAGTTCACATCCTGTATGTTTGCAAATGCATAGTTTCTATTTTAAATATTAATTATGTCAATGCTCTTTAATAAAAATCAGAAAAGTAATATTCCTTCAATTTAAAGTGATTTATAACAGGATAGAATAGTGGTTTTGTAAAATTATTAAATATTCTCTATAGTTCACTGCAAAGAAATGTGCTTTTTGGCCTGAAAAAGAAAAATCATTGAAAAAGAAATCAAAGGCTTATTAAGGTTAACTAGGTCAGATGGTTAAAAGTTATGATGCTAATTATTCCTTACCATTATTTAGGTAAGGGATTTAGATGGAAAAATAAAAAGATACACAGGAATTTTATAGTTTACTATGAACAAGGGAGGTAAATTGTTAGTATTCTTAGCAATGAAGAATGAACATGAACAAGGGAGGTAAGTTGTTAGTATTTTCTTCTCATAAGCTCTCTATTTTAATGATGTTTCTACTATACTTCTATACAGAGATTAAAATAATTTTAGGATTTGTTTGGATGAAGAAATATGTGAGGTGTTGCATTTTTCACAAATAATCTGAAAAGTAAAAGGGATAAAATAATATATAGTGTAGTGAAATGCTAATAGTTCAGTTCACCAAAGAGAAGGAGTAGAAGAGAATGATAGATTAGACTGAAAAGAAAAGGTACACAGATATCATATCCTAAGGATCAATTTGTATTATAGTCACATATTTATGGAAATTATAAACTAGAGGTGCACTAGTCCAATTATTACATTTTTTAGGTAATCATGAATATTTGAACTTGATGTTTCTAGTTTGGTAAATAATGTGATAGTTAATTTTATGTGTCAACTTGACTGGGCAAGGGGTGCCCATACATTTGCTTAAACATTATTTCTAGGTGTGTCTGTGAGGATGTTTCTGGATGAGATTTAAAATTGAATTGGCAGACTACGAAAAACTGATTGTCCTCCCCAGTGTGGGTAGTCACCCAAACCATCAAAGGCCTGAAAATAATAAAGAAGAAAGACCTCTCTCTTTCTCTGGGCATACCTGTCTTCAAAGCTGGGACATTGATCTTCTCCTGACGTTGGACTCAGACTGGGAATGGAACTTACATCATGGGCTTTTCTCTTTTTCAAGCCTTTGGATTCAGACTAGAACTACACCCCTGGCTCTCCTGGGTTTGTACTTCTCAGCATCCAAAATTGCATGTGTAAATTTGCTTATAATAAATCTCTTCTTATTAATAAATCTACCCCTACATATATATCTCTACCAATCTATACATATCCTGTTGGTTATGTTTCTTCTAAGAACCCTAATTCAGATTTTGATACCAAGTGGGGTGCTGCTATGATAAATACCTAAATATGTAAAAATGACTTTGAAACTGAGTAATGATAGGGACTAGAAAAAAAATTTGCAGTACATATTAGAAAAATCCAAGATTGCTGTGAAAGAATTATGAAGGAATTCGGATGAGGGCTCAGAAAGACAAAAAGAGCTTTATAGAAAAAGTGCCCATCTTCTTAGAGAATGTATAAATAATTATGAACATAATGTTGGTAGAAATATTGATGGTAATTGCCATTCTGGTGATGTCTCAGCTAGAAAAGAGGAGCACATCATTAGACAGCAGAGAAAAGGTGATCTTTGTTCTAAGGTGTCAAGGAATCTGGCTGAACTGTGTTGTAGTATTTTGTGGAAGGTAGAGTTTGTGTGTGATGAAATTGAATATTTAGCTGAGGAGATTTCTAAGCAAAGTGTTGAAAGAGAGATCGGTTCCTCCTGGCTTCAAATAGTAAAATGTTAGGGAAAAAAAAAAGGATCGAAGGAAAAATTGTTAAGCAAAAAGAAACCAGAACTCAAAGCCCTGGAAAATTCTCAGCCTATCCACATTGCAAAAAGCCAGCTTTCTCTCTTTCTACTATTCAAGGACACAGCGAGAAGGTGGCCATCTGCAAGCCAAGAAGAGGGTCTTCACCAGGAAACCAATTGGCTTTGACATAGGATTTCTTATTCTCCAGAACTGTGAGAAACAAATAACCACTGTTTAAGCCACACAATCTATGTTATTTTAGACTAAGTAGATTAACACAGATAATGAAAAGGAAGATGTAGTGATTACTCTGAAGGCTCTAAAAAATTAAGGATAGTGGTGTAATTTTTCAGTAAAGGGACTGTTGGAAGAATGAAGAATATGAGAAGAAAATGAAAGGAGAGCTTTGAAGAGCAAAGATGATTGCTAATTTGAGACATACTGGAGTGGAGGTGTCTGTGCAGTTAAAGTCCCCGAGTAGAGATGTTTGGTATATAGTTGGGTGTGTGAATTTGGAACAGAGGAAAGCTATTTGCAATAGAGATGGAAATTTCAGAAGTTTAATTCACAGCAAGAACATCATAAGTATGCCATAAGAAAATAATATTATGAAAGGACCAAATTTCAAAGTGAAAAAGGCCTTCCATTTATAGCATCCCAGTGAATCAAAGTATTTTCCAGGTTTATCTTTGAAGCAGTGGGCTGAAAGAGACTATTACAGTACGTCTAGTACATCCTCATCTTGCCTTCTGGGAACAAGAGTCATTCCCGTCAGATGGAACATTCTATTCATTTAAGACACACTGGAGAGGACGTAGGAAACAAGGAGGCTGGCAATTGCCCATCCACTTCCTCTTCATTCCAAATTTGAACTGGTTTAGGGCTCCCAATGGTAAGAGTGCTTAAAATGCAGAAGTTACAGAAAGAATGCTTCCTTTAATTATTCTCCTGTCATCTCAATAATCAGCAAACATTTCTTTTTTTTTTTAAACATTTCTTGTATAAGCAAAATATATTGCCTGCTAAATTTAGATTTTTTTCATGCTTAACTTCGGTATATCATATCACTGCAGTACTTCTTTCTTTATAGCTATGAAGAGCAATTCTCTTAGGTAATGTCCATAGGAATAGAGTTCCCTAAATTCAACTATGGCTGACAAAGAAAAGCTCTCAAAAAAGTGTTCAGTAATTAGTAAAGTGTTCTCATGTTATATCACTTGGACCATGGGTCATTGGCTAACCATAAAGAACTAACCTTATCACTTTAGCATTTCAGTATTAGTCAATCTAGGTTGTATCTACTGCTTAATCAAACATCTCTTTCATACTCAGGAGACTTTAAAATATTTGAATCTAGGTTCTGGGAAGGAAGTAGTTGATAGACTGTGTTGTCCCATCCTTTCAGATGAGCAAATTGGGCCCAAAAGGTGTAGCTAACTGCTCAAAAATTGTAAAACATTTATGAAAGGAAGAGTATCTTGAGAGTCCATTGTTTTATGAACTAATCAGTTATAAGGTTGAAGGGTGTTCATTGCTAAGGTATCAGAGTTAAAATTGGCATTTTTTCTATTGGTCAAAAGAGAATACACCCAGTTGAGAAGCACTGAGAAATGTTTAATAGTTTAGATTATGGACCTAAACTCAATCCTGGTATTAGCGCTTGCAGATGCTCAAGTTATTTACTTAATTTTGATGATAACTATCTTATTTTAAAATACATGCCTCTACTATTTTTTCTAAATATTAAATTCTCTCCCCATCCAATTTTAAAGGGATTAAATCTTAAGAGGTTCAAGGGAATGGTAATTTCATATTCAATGAGGAAAAAATGATGTGGAATCCAGCTCCCATGATGTTGGATTTCTTATGCTATGTGCTGTATATTTTGTCTAATGGTTCTTTCTTTGTAGGGCAAATTTAAGTGTACCATCTTCATTCTAAGTGCGATATCAAATTTTTCTGGTTTGAATTGTTTCTGACAAGTTAATTTATGATATCTTCTAAAGTGGAGTTTAAAGTAAAAGTCTGAGATACATAAAGTATAAATAAGCAAAGCAAAAGCAGGGTAATAAAGAAAGCAGTCCTCTCTGATTTAATCTAACATGATGTGATTTTATAAGGCAGGCATGTTGAATTTTCTAACAGGAATGAAAATGTATGAACAATACTTCTTCCAGGTAGTGAGGTCCTGGTTCCCTCAGGTGATTCATTCCTATTCAGTAAAATAGATGTCTTCAGTGTTCTGAGTAATCAGTTTAACTCTAGAGAAAACACAAAGCATTCTGGGACATTACTTTTTCAGTAGTATAGAGTTATCATTAATAATCCAAAGAATAATGGACATTTTATTCAAAGGAATTTGGAAAACTTCTATCATTCAGTATGATATCTTTCCTCGAGGCATTCTCTGATCAAAGTCACTTACTTTTATTAGAGAGTTAAGATAAAATTCATAATTCAAATAACATATACAAATAGAATGCTATCTCATTTCAGGTTTATCTTAAATGATACTGAAAAATAAATCTCACAAGGTTTCCTTTTTACTTGACTAGGTAGATCACTGGTATAAAATCCTTACACTTGTTTTATCTTTTCTTAAAATACTGATTTTTAACTAAAAGAATGGCATTTTAAATTGCCATCTTCCAAATAACCAATCTTTGAAAAGACAAAAATACAAACACACAATATTTTAAATGGTCTTGTATTTCACACGACAAATTGATGAAAAACAAAACTCCCCCCAATAAATCAACACTTCAATATAGTTTTCAAATTTGCACATGTATTTAAAAATTAATGGACATGAATGCTAAAATCATCACTCTAAAAGATTCTAGGCAGTTTTGAAAGGACATGAAATAGCAGTTATAGCCAGTTATCCTGTTGCCACCCTCCCCTCTTTCTCCCTTTTCTCGTCTTCCTCTTCCTTCTTTTTGGAGGGGCATTTTTAAAATCCTCTTTTCAAATTTCCTGATGAAGTAAAGTCTTATTACTCCTAAATGATAAGGAAAAATAAGGCATATTGTTTAACTGAACCTCTTAATTAGCCATTATATGATAGGATTTTAATTTTTAAAGGAAGCAGAATATGAAAAATACAATTAACACCATAACCATTCTATGTAAGATTTAATTTATGTTTTGTTTCCTAAAGGCATTTAAAATCAAACAATCCCATAGGTTCATTATAATTAATGCCAATTATGCATGCTTTATACCTTAGAAAAAATTCTCACTATCTGCACTTTATAGTGGTCTGGATTCTAGATGTGAGTGATTTTAATGTGTAAATACATCTTTCTGAGACTTTTGAAGGTTTTTTTAATATGTGTATGTTTTTTTTCTTTTTCTCTTTATCACAGGTTTAGTCTTGGGTTGTAAAGCTGTCCTGTGTTTTACTGAGCTATAAAAATTCTTGCACACTGATCATAGAACCACAAAACCATCAGTGGATTTATCAGATTGACGAATCTATAACCTTGTAGTTTATTAGGCAATAAAGCAGCATCAGGATATGTTGTACTTGCACCTTTTCATTTTGGAAAACTCTGGGTTGGTTGTATTAGTGTTCAGTACAGTGCTTTCTTTTTCAAGAATTCCTTGTATTTGTTAGAAATGGAATGAAATATATCTAACTCAACATTTATGGAACAGTCTTGTAGATCTCTCATCTCAGAGTCTTCAAATGGGAGAGGCAGTAGCCTGATTGCCATGAATTGGTACCAGGTTGCCATTTGTGTTCTTATTATTGAAGGAAAGGTTCTGATATCATGATAGCTCCTCAGTACGACACGGTGGACTGTTTTGACCCATGCTTGAGTTTATAGTAGGTTTTCTAGCAAGGCTGTTAAGTATCAACTTCATACTTTTGGTGAAGTGAATTATAACAGAGAGCTGGTATCAGTAGGGCAGAACTGCATAAACCCAACATGCAGAACACAGCTGGCAGCAAAACCACACTCGCCCTGATTACCCATGGTAAACCAAACGGAAGGCGCTTATTAGATAAATGCTGTTTTGATTAAATTTCTGTTTTCTCACTGAAAGCATTTGTAAAGCCTGTCTCTTTGAGGATGTGTTAATTTTGGTTCTTGGTTTGAGTTACACGTTTTCAAGCACTGACTTTGCAGACACTAAAACACTCTATTTGAAGTATCCAGCAGGAATACTTGAAATTGCGGCATGTTTTGTTTTCCTCCATTGAAAGATTTCTAAAAGTTCAGAATGTGCTCAAATAGCTCATTTGCCTTCAGGAAAATAAAATATGCTGCCCTGCTGGTTGTTGTAATGCATACAAAATATAAGTATGTGTAAATCTAAAGTTAAAATCTACTGGTTTTCGTCTCCTATATATTGATTAAAGTAATTCCCCAAAGCAGATATTAGAATTCTTATGTTGCTTCATCTACAGAAAACTCCTCCTCTATACCTGTCCTTTGAGGCGCCAGAGTAAAAAAGCAGATGAGGGAAATGTTAATATTATCTCCTGTAACTGACTCAGATTAGAGATTTTTGGCTTCATTTTTTGGAAACTGGCAATCAATCCTAAAATATTTTTGAAATTATTTAGACATAGATAAGAATGTGTGGGCAATTTTTAGTGAATGAATAGTAATAAAGTCAATAATAAAATGAAATTATGTTCTCACTACCCAACCTAAAATATAGACTATCATTCTTGAAGTATCTTTGATGTCTCTGATATGTCTCTTTTGGATCTCCCTCTCTCTCCCTCAGGGAAATCACTAGCCAGAAGTTGTGCTTTTGGGTTTCTTAATAGCTTTCTATTTTCTTTCCTTCCTTCTTTCTTCCCTTCCCTTCCTTCCTCCCTTCCTCCCTCCCTCCCTTCCTTCCTTCCCTCCTTCTTCCCCTCCTTTCCCTCCCCTCCCTTCTCCTTCTGCCTCTCTCTCTCTCTCTCTCTCTCTCTCTCTCTCTCTCTGTCCTCAATTCCCAAATAGTACTGTCTTTATTTCAAGGTAATAAAGACATTCCCTGTATATTTTATCTAATGTTTTATGGCTTTTACATTCATATCTGAGTTCTGAAATGCTTTTACATTTATGTTAGGCATGAGTAGGGGAACTTTTTTATATAAAAATCACCAGCATTTTGAATAACACCCTTTCCCACTCAATCTGTAATGCATGGTAAGTTGTTTTGTTCTGTTTGTTTGAGTCTGTTTTAGTGCTTGCTATTCCATTGCTCTGTTTTGTTTCATATTTCCTTGGTCAATACCACACCATCTTCATTAAAATAGTTTATAATTAGTTTTTGTTATACCAATCCTGGCATTTTATTCTTTTTCTTAATAGATATCTTGTCTCTTCCATAAAAATTTTCTCAAGTTCTATGAAATACTCTTGGGATTTTTGTGACTCGCATAAATTGTGTATGAGTGGGGGTGGGGATTGAACCCAGGGCTTCATACATAGTAGGCAAGCACTCTGTCACTGAGCTACACTCCAGACCTTCTCTTAAGATGTTTTTAATTGAAATTATACTTATGATTTTAAAAAATATTATCTTCTGTGTCATTAATTTCCTTATCTCTGTATGTATTTCAGTTTTCTTTGGTGTCTTTTAGAAATCTTATAATTTTTCACATGAAGAACATTTTTTATAGATATATTCACATGTGCCTTATATTTTTAAAATTTCTAATCTCCAACTTTTTGTTACTAGTGTATAAAATATAATTGATTTTTGTATTTGATTTTATATCTTGAAACCGTGCTAACTTTTCACCAATTCTAATAATTTGTAGATTATTTATTTTTTAAGTTTTTTTTTTGTATTGGGGATTGAATCCAGACGCATTCTACCTCTGAGCTATACTCTCAGCCCTATTTTATTTTTTATTTTTGAAACAGGGTCTTGCTAAGTCGCTGAGGCTGGCCTCAAACCCACAATCTTCCTATCTCAGCCTCTTAAGTACTGGAATTTCAGGCATGTGCCACCATGTCCTGCAATTTGTAGATTATTTCTTAGTTGTGAATCATAGTGGTAGTTTTTGAATTATCCCTTTTTAATCCTTGTACTTTTTCACTGTTTTATTGTACTGACTGGGAACTTCTGTACAATGCTGAACAAAACTGTCAAGAGGGCAAATGTTCTGTTTCTTATTTTAAAAAATGTCTTTAGATTTTTACTACTATTTTCTGCATTGTTTTGTAGGCGCTCCTTAGGTTAAGAAATGTCATATATTTCTAGCTTGCTTAGAGTTTTAAAAAATCATAAATGGGTATTAAATATTATCAAAATTCACTTTATCTGTTGGGATACAGCACCACATTTTCTTTGTGAAGCATCATGCATTACTTGAGCAAACCTGACTTTGTCAAGGTATATTATGTTTTTATTCTTTGCTAACTCTAGCTTTCTAATACAGTGAAAGTATATTGCATCTAAGCTTCTGATTGAAATCGACTTCCCATTCTGTGCTTGAAATCAAAGTTTTGCTCCAACAACTGCCACAGATGCTTCTGCTATTGCTACTAGCTTTTATTTGTCACTTTTACACATTTCACATGTAATACTTTATTCATCTCTCACAACAACAATATGAGTAATACTGCTAATGTCTCCATTGTACTTATTGGACAAATGGGGCATACAGGGGCTAGTAAGTAGCAAAGCTGGGATTTGGACTCAGTCATTTTGACCCCATAGTTATGCGCTTAACCATTATGATCTATCAGTTTCGCAAAATGATTTGGAGAATGTGCAGAAAAGAGTTAACATAGTCTAAGAATGTTACCTTGAGAAGGGCTGTTTGCCAGGTTGGCCCTTGGCTGGCATCTGGGAACTTGAATGGTAACCCATTTCTTACACTGATAATAAAACTTTCCCTAGATAAGCGTGGCTCACTGTGTCTAAAGAATATGGCTATTTCTGAACACCTGCTTTCCTTCTAGTAGTCTAGAAATTTGGTTCATGCTAGGCAGATGGTGTCTACAATACAATCACCAGTTCCAATAAAACTTTGAGCACTAAGTCTCTAATGAACTTTCCTGGTTGAAAAAAAATTCCACATGTTTTTCACAGATTGCACTTGCTGAAAGAATTAGGTACATCCTGTGTGACTCCACTGGGAAAAAAACTCTTCAAAGCTTGCACCTGGCTTTCTCCAGGCGTCTCCCTATGCGTCACCTTTTCCTTCTGGTGATTTTTTATATTTGCTTATTATATATAATACTTTATTGCGATGACTGTGACTCTATGGGGAGTTCTGTGAGTCCTTAGAGTGGATGATCAAACCTGGCTATGCTCTTGGGGACCTCTTGACACATGTCCCTTCTTTTTAATTATATAAAAGAGTTAGTTTAAGGTTGGAATTACCTGGTCTTGAATGATCAATATTTGCATATGAAACCATCTGAAATAATCTTTAAAATTAAGTATTAAGACCTTCTTTTGCAGATGGGAAAACTGAGGCCCAGGAAGATAAAAAACACCCAAAGTAATATAATTGGTACAATAATCAGACAAGATTTGAACTCCATTCCATTTGATCCCCAAACTCATAATCTCCAATTTAAGCATGCACACACATCCTAAGCTTCTAATTCTAATTTTACTAAATTTCTATCATCTTAAACATATAATGTGGAATTTAATGCAAACTGCTTCTCAGTAGTCAGCATGAAGTAATTAAACATTAATATCCTGGAATTTTCCAGATAGGAAGAAAGTTAGTGGTTATACACAATAAATGCCACGGTATCCTTAGTCATAGTCCATAGGAACCTCTATTTTCCAAAATAGTTCCCCCCCATTTAGGAAGTCAATTTTCCAATCAAAAGGAGTTAAAACACCTGTTTGGAAACACAGATTAATAGTTCCCTTTTAATAGCCCAGGACACAAAGATAATTCAGAACATTAATTTCTAAGATGTAGGCTCAAAGGGGCTGTGCAAACAGAGTGAGGTTATTCCTAGGGTAATAATTCTCATTATTCACCATCTCCACAGTCCATTTAAACTAGTATTTGTGGAGATAATACACTATGAACCAACCTGTGCTACATGCAAAGATGGAGAACAAAGATGTATATTTTAAGTCTGTATATTTTAAGATAGTATAGCTTAGAGGAGAAGACAGAAATATAAACATGTTAAATGAAATATGGAAAGTTTATTGATAGAAACATGCCCATAGATCTATAGTGTCAGAAAGGAGTGGCACCCTAAAACTTTCTAGAGAAGATAAGCTCCAAGGGTAAGTAGTGTTAGTAGTTTAAAAATATGGAGAAGTGTATTCCTGGCAAATGAAAACAAAGGCTCATGACTAGCATAATTAGAGCATAAAAAGAAGCTAAGTTAAGGCTAATGAATTTATAGTAACAGAGAAGGCTTAGGAAGAGAAATGCATATAATAGTTTTCATTGTCTGGATGGTGAAGCTAACGAAGGACTCCTCCCCCTTCCTTCTTCAATACCAGCGATTGAATCCAGGGGTCTCTACCACTGAGCTACTTCCCTGGCTCTTTTTAGTTGTTATTTTGTGACAGGGTCTCACTAAGTTGCCCAGGCTGGCCTTAAACTTGTGATCCTCCTGCCTCACTCTCCCAAGTAGCTGGGATTACAGGTGTACACTAACATGATTTGGGGCAGATAATATTCAAAAAAGTGTGATGGGTGGATCTTCGATGGATAAAACTAAAGAGAAGGGAATTTTAGTGTATCATAGTTGAGGTCCTCATGAACATGTCTTTGTATAGTGACTGGAGGAGAGAGAACAGATTTAACAAATAGCAAGAAAGCAAAATTAGTGATGTTTAGTAATTGATTGTTAAGGGGGAAGCTCCTAGGTATGCTCACATTTCTAATTTGGGTATTCAATGTAAGTGGACAAGAAATGTGAACACAAGATGGGAATATGTCTGGAGCAGAAAATGTTAAATTTAGATTTTGTCATCTGCCCTTGAAGTGTTCATGGACCACCAAGAGAAGCTATCTTAGATCCATTTGTATAAATGAGTCAGAAACATAAAGAAAAATTATGTTTTGGGAACCATCAGCATCAAGGTGGGGGTTAAAACTATGAAAGTGGATGAGATTGCAAGTGAGGGACATGAGGAATTAGAAGAATATCATGCCAAGGGCAGACTCTGCTAACATCACCTTTAGAGCCTTCAGTTCTCAGGGATGACCACAGGTAGAACTACCACAGACTAATCTTTGTAAATATGTTTCCATAATTTCTGAGTATGAGTTAATGCTAATTATTTTAACACAAGTTTTGTATTGTTGAGTTATCACATAGGGTTGTAAAATTGGTTTAAAATTGATTATACTGAAAATTAGATACACAAAATGATATTTCTAATGTTTATGCAGAGTATCAAGAGTAATAATAAAATAAACTCTGTATATTTCTCACCCAGTATAATAAATTGAATTTTTCTGTTACCTCTGAAACCTAGGTGACTGCCCCAATTCCCTTTGCAATTCTCAATTACCCTGCACCCACAGGTAACCAGTATAATGAAGTTCGTTCACTATTTCCTTGATTTCCCCATTGTTTCTCCATCTATGACTGTATATTCAGCTTTAAAAATGGCCTTTAAACTTTTCTTAATGAAATCACTCTCTATGTAGTCTGAGTCTTGATTTTCTTCCCCTGAACATTTTGAGATTCACTGGTCAAGATGTTCTCTAAAGTAGTCTTTCATCCCTATATACCATATTTTATGTATATATACAAATATAGAGTGGGTTATTTCTTTTTTTCTTCTGTTTTTTTTTAGTGAATATTTTTGTTCATATTTCCTGTGTAAGAATAACTTCTTCCCTAGGGTAAGTCATGGGGGGGAGATTACTGATTAAAAGGTAATGCCCATGTTCCATTTTATTATAATGCCAAATTGTTTCCCAAAATGGTTGGCACAGTTTATGATGCTCCCATTATAAATGTCCAAAAATTTCTTTTTCTGTATATCTATTCCAAATCTTAATATTGTCAGAATTTGAAATGTTTTTAATCCAGTAGCTATAAAATGGCATCTTTGGATTTTAATTTGTTTTTATGTATCAATAATGAGTACCTTTCCATACACTTATTAGTCAATTTGCTACTTTGTATCCCTCTTACTGATGTCGACAGTTTCTCTGTCTCTGCCCCCTCTCTACATATATTAGTAATTGAAGTGATTTTGTGTGTTGAAAATATCTTTTCCCAGTTGGTGGCTTGTCTTTTCATCCTCTATGGTACTTTGTAATGACGTGGACTATTCTATTCTTATGTTGAATAGAATTCCTCATTTTATATGTAGTTTGAATTTATCAGTTTAATTTTCCTTTTTAATAGTGCTTTTGTGTTTTAAGAGACCCTTCTCTACCCTTCAGTAGATATTTCCTTAAGAGGGAGTGATTAAATGTTTCCCCAGCAAAGTAGGTGATTAGATTTCAGGCTAACTCCTATATTATTTTCCATAAGTATTTTAGTTTTACTTTTCACTTTTAAATCTTCTGTGCATCCAGGTTTGACTCTTTTAACATTTTAAATGGTAAAATATGCCTATGTGAGTCGAGAGTAGCCCACTACTTTCATGATACAAACACAGATTGTTACAAAGCTGCTCTTAATGTTTTTTTTTTTCGCGGTACCGGGGATTGAACCTAGGGGCGTTCTACCTCCGTGCTACACCCCCGGCCCTATTTTTTTTATGCTTTATTTTTGAAACCGGGTCTCACGAAGTTGCAGAGGGCCTCACTAGGTAGAGAGAGAGAGGAGAGAGAGAGAGAGAGAGAGAGAGAGAGAGATCGCGTGCATGTGCACTGAGGTTGGCCGCGAACCCGGATCCTCCGGTCTCCGCCTCCCAAAGTACTGGGATTACAAGCGTGCGCCACCACGCCCGGCTTGCTCTTAATTTTTAAGGATAGGCACTTTGGGTTTACACAGTGGGTAGTGATATTTCAGTAAGGAAGAGGCATGGTTAAAATATGACAACTGAGAAAATGTATCAGTGATATTTTCTAGGGGATTGGAAGCCAATAAAAAGCACTGTTGACTAATGCAAATAATAGATGATAAATTAATACATAATCAGACTGTCAAATCATACTCCCATCCACCAGCACTGTTATTCAGCATCAAACTTCATTATATAATGGTAAAGAGACAAGAGGCTCAGAAGAAAGAGGACGAGGTGTGGGATGTCAAGGGCAGCCCTTCAAGTTCTTCTCTCTGTCCTGGAATACATGAAGTCTCTGTGTGAAGGCCACATAACATTTCCCATAGTAGGAGCATTTAATCACAAGCATCTCATATATATTTATAAATTTACATTATACATTTACTTAAGTATAGGAATATAGAAATTTACTTAAATATAGAAATTTATTATCTCACAGTTCTAGCAATTCTGGAGGCTAGAAGTCTGATTTTTTTTCTTTTGGTTTGGTACTGGGGATTGAACCCAGGGGCGTTCTACCTCAGAGCTACACCCCCAGCTCTGTTTATTTATTTATTTTGTTTTAATTTTGAAACAGGGTCTTGATAAGCTGCTGAGGGTCTAAGTTGCTGAGGCTGGCCTCAAATCTGCAATCCTTCCTGTTTCAACCTCCCAAGTACTGTGCTTATAGGTATGTGCCACCATGCCTGGCTTAGAAGTCTGGGAGCCTTATGGGCTTGCTTTCTTCTGAGACCCATGGGGATAATCTGTTCTGTGTTTCCACTGGCTCCTGGTGGTTTAGTGGTGATCTTTGGCTTACTTACATTTTGCTACATTGCCCTGATCTTTGCCTTCATCTTCACATGGAATTTTCCCTCTTTTAGTTAAAAATGCCATTCTTTTAGTTAAAAATCAGTATTTTAAGAAAAGATAAAACAAGTGTAATTTTCCCTCTGGGCATGTCTGTGCAAATTCTCCCCTTTAAATATTATTTTTAAATATTTATTTTTGCAACCAAATATATATGCAAAGTGCACATATCTCTAGGGTATCACGTGATGTTTCAGAGATGTATAAATTGTGTAATGTTCACATCAGGGTGAACATATCTATCTCTTCAAACATTTATTGTTTGAAAAGAATTATCAATATTCAAAGGATATATGTGCCTGACTGTTGTGGCCTGAATGGTGATCCTCCAAAAGATATGTTCATGTCCTAGTCCCATGAATATTACCTTATATGATAAACAAGCAAATATCACCTTAAATGGCAAAGATGTGATTAAAATTAAGGATCTTGAGAAATGAATTTTGTTCTGAATTATCTAGGTAGGTCCTAAACACAATGACAGAGATATTTGACAGAAGAGGAGGAGGCCAGGTGACAGTGGAGGCAGAGATGGGAGTGATACAGACACAAGTCCAGAACTCCCTCAGTCACCAGTTGCTAGAAGAGGCAGAGCGTGGGGAGGGCTGACCTGATGACATCATGGTTTTGGACTTCTGGCATCTGTTTTATACCATTCAGTCATGATAATTTCTTGCTGTAGGCCCAGGAATAGAATATACTGAATAGCTAAAGAATATTTAAGTGGAAATAGTTGTTTAATATAAAAGAGGATATGAAATATGCCATTCTGGTGGGTCTCTACGAGTTTTCTCCTGTTTTCATAGGGTTGGATTCATTCCTCAGTGCAGTCAGGTCTTCAGCAGGAATATTGCACAGTTGTAGGACAAGAGGATGAATTCTTTGAGGAATGAGCTATCAGTAAAAATGTCCTGAATTTTCTTATGTTCTCCATAAAGAATGAAAAATTTTCAGAGAAAAATCATGTGAGGAAGGAGATTTTCCCTATGTGCACAGCAAGTGCCAGTGAGTCATGGGAGGTCAAGTGGTGTCAGGGTGATGGTATTTGCAGGATCTCAGGTCAGTCAGAGACAGAATGAAGACAGGACAGTGTCTTGGGGCAGTCTCAGATTGGTAGTGAAAGGTAAAGAGGAGTAGAATAGTAGAATTCTCTAACCCATAGCAATATTTATTTTCCTTCATCTCTTGGTAAAGGGGAGAGCAATTTATCACTTTACATCCTGCTCTTCCACTTTTTCAAGGTTTAAGAACTTCACATCATTCGTTTGATTTAGTTATTGGGTTATATAGACACCATTTTAATTACTGGGTTATATAGACAATATATTGACAACTCAATTATTGGGTTAAATAGACAACACTTCCAGAATGTTATTCCAGTAGGCGTCACTAATCTAAGAATAAAAATATCTACAATTTAAAAGGACATTGGTTATTTTGCTGAAAGCAGTAACATGGTTATTTTGCTAGCCCTTTGTGGATGTTGCTGTGACTAGCAAGAGACAGAAAATATAGTACAGTGGTATTTTTATTATCAGCCAGGTAATACCTTGCAAGTTTTGACTTTTTAGAGAGGAAGTTATAATGGGCCATGTGTTAAAGTGTGCTTATTTGCAATAAAAAGGTATCTGTGGTAGATTAAACACCTCAGTTTCATTTTGTATTTAATCAAATTCAGGGGTCATTCATTATTCTGAATACTCCTGTACCTCAGATATTAGCCCTTCACTAATCTATATTAGTTAATGGAAGAGTGTTTCAGGTGCAGCTAATTATAACAGAATAAATTTTGTTCCTAGACTCCACTTTAAAAATTTCTTAATCAAGAAGCCTTAATGAAAACCTCTATTCACCTAGGAAGGTGGTGCTATATTTGATCTGGACTCTAGCTTACAACAGGCTGCAGTGTAAAACTAACATTTAACATTGTCCATATCTTCAAGTCCTCTTGATGTCCACAGGGACTCTACCCTTTATGTTTCCTAAAAATGCATATATACTATTCTTCTGGAGTTTTCAGATAGAAAAGAGCATTTGGCAGTATATCTTCTTATTCTCAAAATGTAATAGCAGCCCCATGTCATTTTTAATGCCATAAAATGAAGGTTACTTCTTTTATTTTCTTTTGAACTGCAGTTGTAAAATTTTTCACCTCCTACATCTACTATTCTTTAAAAATGTACTTTCTACCAACTTTTCTAATATATATTTTATCTGAAACTTAAATTCATATGAACTAAGGCAGAAGAAGTAAGCTATAAGGAAATTTGGGAAATATCTATCACTTTATCCTAACATAGCCTATTTATAATATTATTATTGGAACTAGGTGCTCCACATGATTTTAGGTGTTTTTTAAAATAAAGACAGGATGTAGTATGTGAGAAACTAAATAATACAAGAAAGACTTCATAGAAAGCCAGAATAAAACTAAAAGTTTTATCATCATGATGACTATTTTATAATAAAGTACATTTCCCTCTCCTGATTAAGTTATTTTATTGACCATATATCTTGAACACTGTGAAGACTAAAAGATAAAATGGAGTCTGTTAGATAGGAAATTAAATTTCAAGCATTTTTGGAAGTAGAAATACCAGAGTAAGCTGGGTGTGGTTGCGTATGCCTGTAATCCCAGAACTTGGGAGGCTGAGACAGGAGGATCACAGGTTCAAAGCCAGTATTTGGTAATGTAGTGAGATGCTGTTTCAGAAAAAAAAAATAGGGTTGAGGATGTGTATGTAACTCTACACACACACACACACACACACACACACACACACAAAGTAAAAAAAGAAAGAAAGAAAAAAAGAAAGCAAAGAAATATCATGGGAAGATTACTTGTGTGTATGAGTGTATTTAGCTAAATTTTTCTTCCAAAAAATATGAGGCTATGGTTACTCCTTTCAGAATAGACATTAATTATCTTAATCTTAGCTTTTGAAAATAATTGAATTGAATTTAAATTTGGTCATTGACAAACAGCAATGAGTAACTACCTTTATGGGCTAAAGGAAATTCCAATAATTAAATATTTTTAGATTCCAAATAATGACACATGTTGAAGTTGGTTATTGCATATTAGTAAGGTTCAAATCTGGGACTGTCTCATGTTCAAGTTGATGGTTCTTCAATGTTTATCCTCTCTTGTTTCCTTCATAGACCTCAGTATGTCAGTGGCTGATGTTGCTATTTGCTGAGCTGGTCTTTCGCTTCCTTGCTAGTGGAACCCCTGTTTTATTCAGGCTAGTTAGATAATCTTAGAGATTATTCACTTCTCTGTTTCTTTGTCAATAAAAAGAGGGAGTGATAGAAATGATTTGGGTAGTCATTTAAGTTGTAGGATTCTATGGTTTTAAGAAGCTTTCTCCTACTTGCTTGTACAAATGTGTTTTCTTTTTTGCCTTGTCATCCCCTTATTATCTGCAAGTTTTCTCCAAGGCAGCCTCTGAATTAAGCTAAGCCCATTCTTTGCAGATGTCCAAGTGTTTCCTTGAGACATATCTCATTTATGACTTAATTGTAAAGAAAAATGACACTTCCTCTTGACTTGGATCAAATTAACTAAAAAAGTTTCCAGATTGCTAGAAATTTATAAATTCTCTTACTTTTGTTGTATACTTATCATCAAAAGCTTGATTCTTTCCCAGGGAAGAGATAAATTATGACAATCCTTGAAGGATGAGTTGGAGATATGCAGTCAAATTTGAGAGGAAAGGGAGGGACCTCAGAGAAATCTGAGCACAGTAAAGTAAGAGGACACACAAGTTCATCAGGGGACACACAAGCAGGTCAGATGGGCAAGACTGGTGGGAGAAGATGCTGAAAGTAGGAATCAGTTAGGCATGGTGAAGTACTCCTGGCTGAAACAGGAGGATCACAGGATCTAAGCCAGCCTCAGCAACTTAGAGAGGTCCTACGAACTTAGCAAAATTCTGTTTGAAAAAAAAAAAAGTAGAAATCAGTCCATGAGATAATTTATGATGCAGATGAATTTGGACTTTATCCATTAAATAAGAAAATAGAATTGATCATTTCCTTCCTCTCTTCCATTAAAGTATCTTTAAGGTATGCATATTAGCATTAGGGTTTAATACTATTACTATTCATAATTGCTTGAATGTATGCTAGTCTTTTCTAATAGACTGGAAGCCTTTTGAAGGCAGGGTGCATGTGATAGCTATTATTATTTTTCTAGTGTTTACGCAAATGAAATGGCTCATTATTGTTGTAACAGCAAAGAAATACTCGGAAGTAAGAAAATCATCTCATCTTTCGTTAATTTACCTGTGGGGAAAGTCAAAGATGTACCTAGAGGGAAGTCATGGCTCTTTTACCTAGAGACAAGAACACATATGCATTTCGGAGACCCAGGTGAGCTCAAGTGGTGCTCCAGTGGTTGCTGCGAGAGAGTCACATGTAGAGGGACAGTCATTGCTTCTTTCCTCTTTTGATTGTAGACCTTGTCCTGCCTTGGTCCTGGCAGGAACTAAGAATGTAGGAGTTCAGAAGGTGGACGGTGGACATCCTCTGAAGCAAGGAGGACTGCAAACAGCAGACTGAAGCACAATGACCAAATAGGTCGTGAAGATTTCACTTGGAGAACTGCAGCATTCAAATACTATAAGTCAAATGTATGAAAGTTGACACCTTCACAGATGATTTTTGAGGCATTTGTTCAAGTCCACCATGCTCATCTTTAGTGGATAGTTCTTAAAATTATTTTAAGCATTGTTCACTCATCAGCAGCTGAAACGAACAATAAACTATTTCTTTTTTTACAAAAACATCCCTATAAATGATTGAATCTCTGTACTGGCCCCCAGTAAACTTAGTGTTAAATTTGTGTTTGACACTTAAATGCAATGTGGTAATATATGGTTTGATAATATTTTTCATCAAATTAATTCCAAAAATTTGGACATCAGTATATTTATTTATTTATTTATTTATTTATTTATTTATTTATTTTGCGGTACCGGGGATTGAACGCAGGGGCGTTCTACCTCCGCGCTATACCCCCGGCCCTATTTTTTATACTTTATTTTGAAACCGGGTCTCATGAAGTTGCGGAGGGCTTCACTAAGGAGAGAGAGAGAGAGAGAGAGAGAGAGAGAGAGAGAGAGGGACAGAGACAGAGACAGAGAGACAAAGACAGAGAGCTGAGGCTGGCCGCAAACCCGGATCCTCTGGTCTCTGCCTCCCAAAGTACTGGGATTACAAGCGTGTGCCACCACGTCCGGCTACATCAGTATATTTAAAAACTAGCTTTAAAAATCAGGTTACAAAATAATTTCATATAGTATGACTCAATTTTTGTAAAATCAAATATATATCTGTGTGTTTATTTATAAACATAGGAAAAAATCTTTAATACTATATACATGATGTTAATTGAAAGTGGTGGTCCTGTGTAATATTCTTATTTATTTTCTTATAAATTTCTATTTTTCCATATTTTTAATATAAGAAAAATGCTTATTTAAGTTATAAAATAATAACTGGTTAAGAATGAAGATTTGAATTTATATTTGATGTTTATAACTTTTATAAAAATGCTTTATTGATACTTTTGAAGTTTAAAAAATATTTGTGTAGAAAAAGTAAAGATATTAAAATTTTTGAATATATTATTAACTAAAAGAAGCTTGCTCTATTTCCACTGTAGGATGTATTTCCATATTTTTATACTTTTATTGGTACATTAAAGTCTCACATCATAATGTAATTCATAGTGATAGGGACATACATGCACACAACACGTGGTGGGCTTTTCCTCAGCTCCCTCCTCACTCTCCTCTTCCCCATACATAATATTGAAATTGATATTGCTATTCTCACATATGTACATAATATCAATGGAAGTGATTCCTTCATTGATCCTCCCTGACCACCCCTCACTCCACTGGAGTTGTTCCGTTATCTTGTATCTCCATTACTCCCAGGCTTCTACATATGAGAGAAAACATGTGACCCTTCACGTTCTGTGACTGGCTAATATCACTTAACATAATGTTCTCCTGATAGTTATCCTTCTATTCTTTCTCAATGCCTTTATAGTCATCTTTTAGTCTAGGGAATTAGACCAATTTCCTTCCACATCTCAGGAAGGGGATGATAGGAGAACCAACCAAACAAACAAGACATTGTTCAGATTAAGACTCAAAATAAATTTTCAACATAGGGAAACAGAAGGGCGATCCCTGTTCACTTATGGCAAAAGACCAGGTGCGATCATTTCCCCTTCATCTTGTGTCTAAGTGGATAGGTGTTGATGGAAAGACAGATTTACAATTGCTCCCTGCCTTTCCCATTGACATCATGAAAGTCTTTAGGCTCCCAGAATTCAGACACAACCCTAGAGAAAGTGGAGGGAATATAACTAAAGAAAAAGGACTTGGATTAGATAAAAACAGGGAACAGAGGTAGAGATTGTTTGCAGTGATATAAAAATAAAAAGCAATCTACATTTTTTTCTGTGTTTGTAATCTGAAGTTAATATTTACTACAAATGTGGCTTAATACCAACCCCCAAATCAGAAGCTGTATGCTACTTTTTTCATGTTGTTGCAAATACTGTAATACTATAATCACATATATTTTAATTGTTGAAAGTAGGGACATTGGGTGGAAAATACAAAGTTATAACCATTTCTTAGCTCCAAACCACATGGAACATTCTTGATTATGAGTCTTAATAGCCTTCTTTAGGTAGCCATTCATCTGAATTAACAATGTATTAAGCCTATCTCTCCCAGAAGGCACATAAAATCAAGTGCATGAGATTGTATTAAACATTAACAGCGAGGACAGTGTTCATCTTTGTTAAAGTTGCTGCCAAGCGTCCACATACCAGCATTTTTCTTTTGCTTTTTCATGTGGTCAAACCATATTTATCGGATGTCTATCATACAAGCAGACATCACATTAGATGCCTGTCCAGGAACCCAGAGTTTTGTGTAGCTGATAGGGTGGGAATTTTGGAATTAAAAGATGGATGAGGAAGATGTTGAGGACTTACAAGGTTCTTCTGAACAGTCAGATCTACAGGGAATCAATTCTTCTGAGAACTAACTCCTGCTTACATCACCTACAGATTGGGCCTCAAATCCAGTCTTCTCTCGGCTGATTGCTTTAGCTCAGGTGGCCCAAATTCACTCCAAGCCATTTCATTTCCACGTCCACCTCAGACTCATCTTGACTCTGTGCGTTCTTTCAGTGTCTGTGGGCTTAGACACCTTTGGCATTCAGATGACAGGATAATTAATTTTGGTATAGATAATATCACTAAAGGGTTCTTTCTCAAATACTATCATAATTTTTACAAACACTTTACTTGAAGGCAATTATCACAAAGCTATTACCACAAATTAATCATTGCAAAACTATTATGACATTTAGAACAAAAATGTATTCCTGTTCATTTCTTATTAATAATAATGACCATTTAAGGTAATTATGATTTTTATGGTTTTTTAAAAAAACTTATGAGCTTGCCTTCCTTTCATACATATATTCCAATATATTCTAAGGATACATTTGTCTAAATATACTTAAATACAATGGATAATTGCCACTGCTACCATAAAAATTTCAGTGACGAAGAAGCAAGCTTCAGATTGTATGAATATTATGTTATCATTTGTGGAAAGGGAATATTTACCTATATATGTAGAGAATGGTTTTGAAATGAACCATAGAACTATTTATGGTAGTTGACTGTGGGGTGCTGACAGTTTTCAATAGGAGAAACTGTAAATTTCATAAAAATCCTTTCATAATGTTTGAATTATTATTTCTAACCACATATGTTAGTTTCTAATTTGAGAATACATACATACACACACACACACACACACACACACATACACACACATCACTTTAGAAATCATCCATGTTAATCCCTTTGTTGTTGTTGCTGGGGATTAAACCCACAGGCATTCTATCTCTGAGCTATACCTCCAACCCTTTTTATTTTTGTATTTTTGAAGCAGGGTCTTGTTAAGTTGCTGAGGGTCTTGCTAAATTGTCGAGGCTGGTCTCACACCTACAACATTCCTGTCTCAGCCTCCCAAGTACTGGGATTACAGGTGTGCACCACTGCTCCCAGCTTGAATCCCTTTTTGTGAAAGACAAAGAAACCAAGGTTGAAGGAGGTTATGATTTTTTCATTGTCATATAGTGAAGGTAGAGCTCAACCAGACTCATCAGTGATTGTTCTTTCTCCTGTATTCCTTTTAAGGCAGAATAGGGAATTTAGAAGGTACATTTTTGAGAAAATCATGTATTCTGTGGGGTTCATTTTATGTGCATACTGTGAATGCAGTTAATATTTCATATAGCTGGGCATGGTGGCGCACGCTTGTAACACCAGTACTTGGGAGACTGAGACCGGAGGATTCGGGTTCCCGACCAGCCTCAGCTACTTAGTGAGGCCCTCTGCACCTTAGTGAGACCCTGTTTCAAAAATAAAGAATACAAAAATAGGGCTGGGGGTGTAGCCTGGAGGTAGAATGGCCCTGGGTTCAATCCCCAGTACCGCAAAAAAAATCATATAAATATGCACATGTTATCACCATATGAAGACAATTGCAGAGATCGGAATGATGCAGCTACAAGCCAAGGGCCACCCGAGATTGCCAGAAAGCCACCAGAAGCTAGGCAAGAGTAATGGGACAGCTTCTCCTTCGCGGCATTCGGAAAGAATCTGTGCTGCTGACATGTCTTGATATTGGTGGTCAGCTTCCAGAACTATGAGACAGTAAATCTATGTTACTAAAGCCATCTTGTAGTAGTTTGTTATGGTAGCTGAGCTAAATAATATAGAATATATCCATATAGTTTGCATATGCCAAAATTGTTTGGTTTATTACTTTTTATTATTTTGTCTTCTATTAAAAAATTTTAATGCAGTGCTTCTCACACTCCAGTGGGCATGTAATCATTCAAGGCAAAACCAATACAACAGATCAATTTGGCCAGTTCCACTGAAATGCATAATGACTTGAGTCAATGTGTTGAATTCAGTGTCTTATTAGAATAGTCCATGAAATACAATTGGCCATTTATAAACAAAATGCTTCCTATCATATTTTTCATAATTTTATTTTACTATTTTTCTCAAGACTTACATGTTGAAATGGAAGCCATATTCTTTAATTGAAATGCATATGTATTGTATGCTTTATTGAGTATAAAAACTGGATGCCTAAGTGGTTATGCCGAAATTTCAAATAGTTATATTAATCATACTGTTAATATCACATTTCAATATCACTGTTAATTAAAAATGTAGTTGTATTTGGTAATGTCCATAGTTATGAGAGTAGGAAAGAGATGGTTGCTTAGATACAGCTAATTTGGAGTGGTTATTTTAAAATTTCATAAGAAAAAGAAAAAATATAGATAATAAAAACTGATACTTTAATTTTCTGAATGTAATAATAGTTGTATTTTAAGAAAAGTTGACCTCTATGCAAGAGTTTCTCCTATTTTTCTCTCCTACCAGCTTTAATAGTTATTATTCTGAAAAATTATAAATCTTCATACCCAATTGGGTTGATTTTTCTGGTAAGGGCTAATTTTAGAAATATATCTTTGGCTTTATGTAAGACAAACAAGCTTAATTGCAAAATTAAAATAATTTTTCCTATTGCATAATTTTATAGAATTGAAAGTAATACAATTTTAATGTTCATTGGGGGGCATACAATATTTATTTACACAACTAAAACAAGAATAATGGTGTTGTCTATCATGGAATTTTACTCTATTACTAGTATCATTTTGTCAAACTTTACATGGTTCTCTTTCCCCACTTTTGGCACCTTTGGCAATACTGCTTTAGTATTAAGGGCCAATGATAATGTTTTCCACCGAAGCAAAGCACAGGGGGTGAAAAGTAGAGAACAGTTTTCGGATATAAAAACTATGTGCAGATGAGATTTTTGCCATATATCAAATCAACTAGAAGCAAAGTGATAAAAAACCAATATACTTTTAAGAGAATTATCTTGCCAGAAAAAACCTCCACGAAGTTGGCCTGCAATTGTTGGTGTCTTACCTCCTAAAATAATCTGTGGTCCCTGAAATCAGTATCAACCTGTGCTAGAAATTGTGTAGCTACCAGAAGGAAAGTGCTCCCTGGTGCCCACCTCAGAGGACTGAGCCAGAGGCCTTGGAAAACAAGGGACAGGGAGACCCTCTCAGATGGAGTTTCCAACTGGCTAGCCAAGTTGTTGCTCCAGCCAGGACTGGGATCTTTTCTTAATCTTGCCCAGTAGGACCATGAATTACTGTTTCCTCACTCTGATCTTGCCTGTTTGGGAGTTTTTTTTTTTTTTTTTTTTTTTTTTTTTAGTTTTTCTCCCCAGTGTGTGTTCTTTCTTTATAATCATTGTATATGAGTCTTGAGTGTAGATAGCATGTCTTGTAGATTATAGGCTGCCGGACTATAATATACTTTCTCTGGACTCTGTGGAAGGGATTTCATGTTGAGCAGAAGTCCTGGACTTTGGGATGGATGCCATAACTGGATGTGATGTTGGGCTTGCTCCTTCCAGGAAGGAGAAAGTGTATGCTCTTTTCATAAGGAAGGGAGGGCATGGATGCTTAACTGGATAAAGGGGAGCCATACCTAAACCTATTTTCCCTTCAATCATTAACATAACTCTGGGAATTTATCAGTACCCCTGAAGAAACAAGTGGTCAGTGGGGTGTAAGTATAAGTCTTAGTGTATGGCATTTGGAAAGTCCTTACTGCAATTACTTGGAAAGTAAACAAGGTGGTTTGAACTTCAGTCGCCAAATTGGGTCAACACTGACCTTGTGAATGAAAATCATGTACCAATGATTGAATAAAAGAAAGATATCATCTGAGTCCACAGTAATCCTTGGAAACTGCCTTAACAGTCCTAGATCTTTTATCTACAGATTTCTTTTACAGCATGCATAAACTTCTAACTTGTATAATGCTGATCTTTGTTATTAGCAGTGAGATGTGATTGATTTCTAACTGATGTATCTTATACTTTTCATAGCCTAGTTTCCTACTATTTCATAGCCTATTTTCCTATTATTAGTGTTTGGAAATCCTTCATATGTTAAAGATAATAGTACCTTATAGTTACGTATATTGAAATATTTTTTCTTAGTGTTTTCATCTTTTAATTTTGTTTTTAGTAGTTTTGACTTACAATAGTAACAGTTTTGGGGTAGTCAAATCTCTCTATTTGGCTTCTGCCTTTATGTTCATAGTTACAAAGTCCTTTAGCATGAGCAGAATATAAAACTATTTACCCATTTTATTAGTCAGGATAGATTATACCATGCTGCAGAAACAAGTAGACCTCAGCATCCCAATAAATTAATACAATAAAGCTTTATAGTTTTTCAAACAAGGTCTGATATAGGTCAGTCAGTTATTCTAAGTCTTGTAACTATGCCATCTGGAACACAGGGATTCCAAATCACTGAAACAAGGAAGAAAGAAAAAGAGGAAGCATGGTGCTGGGGATTGAACCTGGGCCTCGGGCGTCCTATGCAAGCACTCCACCACTGAATCACACCCCAGCCCAGTACATGACTCTTAACTGTTTTGACCTGGAAATGACATAAGCCATTTGTATTTACATTTAGTTAGCCAAGATGGGGTCACATGACCCTCCCTTACTGGATGAGAGGATCATATGGGTTTTTGATATATACACACAGACAGTGCTGTGCTCCTTCTTTGTATTGTTTAATTCTTTAACCCGTGGATAATTTACCATGGTGCATGATATCAGGTGGGTATATGTGTTGGTTGAGCAGAGCTCAGTGCTTCACTTAATTTTCACATTTCTCAAGAACATCCTTTCCATCACTGCTTCCCTTAAACAAAGAACAAGCGTTGCTCAAGAAGACCTTGGCCTTCTAGGATTGCATGATGAAGGTAGATACCTGCCTGCTAAATGCTAATGGATAGCATATTTCCTGTATCTGGGGAAACTTTTTTTTTTGGTTTATTGTTCTTCATTATTTTCCACCATAAAGGTAAAGAAAATTGTCTGGCTGACAGGGATGTTATAGGAAAATTTTTCTGTAAATCAGATTTCCTACATATCTTGCATCCTTTATGCCATTTAGGAGGGAGACTGAGAATACTGCTCATTACCTTCTGTATACATGCGCTCACCTCTGACACCATGCTATAGCTGTCTACTCTCCACTGACAATCATGGTGACTCTGTCCATGATTGTCCTAAATGTGAGCCCTTGGCTTGGAGACAAGTGACAAACAGCCACATTCCATCAGTAGTCTTTGTGAATTATAGCTTGGGACATATATAAAGTAAATTTAGTAGCAGACCCCTTTGGACTGCTGTGTTTACAATCTAATGTCAGAGACCTCAGTAAATTTTGGAATACCACTTTCCCATTAAAGTATAGCTGGAAAGCCCATGAGCACCACATGGGAGAATTTTTCACTTTGGCTTTTGTGATAGAGAAGGAACAGGACAGCCAGTATGGCAGTTTACTCACTGGAAGAAAAATCTGACCCTGATCTTTTCCTCAAATTCTGTAGATTTGCACCTGGTTATAGGATATGCTTTTTGTTTTGACCTGCTAAACTCCCTTTTTGGGAAAAGAACCCTAGGAGAAAAGTTACTTTCAGTTTGGAAATACTGGGCCACATTATTTATATGAGGAGTGATCTGGTTATAGATAATTTCATATCCTGCCCTGTCCCAAAGCAGAGCAGGCATTTAAAGGGTTAAAACAGGCAGTTTCTAACAGAGCCCAGTCTGCAAGCAAGCTGGCTGAACCCAAACTGCTGGTCGGCATGGCAACGGAGATAAGATGGAGGCAGACCCTGAGAGAAAGTTAAAAAGTTACAAACCTTCAATCTTAGAGGGCACAAAACAGAGATAAAAAGTGGGCCAAGGCTATTGGCGTGACCACTGGGCTAAAAACGACAAAATACTAGGCACCTGCATTTGGTGGGAAAATGAGTTGTCAGCATAAAAACCAGATAAGAAACCTTACTTAAGATCAGAAATTTTAAGAAAAAGCAGTTTGGGTTCCGAGCTCTCCAACACCCCCTCTTCTCCTGCTTGGCACTCTCTACCCACCCCCTCCCTCTTTCTCTTTCTCTCTGTCTGCTTGTAATAAAAATTTGCTTAGGCATTGCAATCAAAGGAAGTCTCCAGGCTTTTTTCCTAAACTAGCCTAGGAGAAGAACCCACTACTGGCTGGATGATGATCACCCCAAACCAAACATTTTTGGTGACCCAGATGGGACTTGACGAAGGACTTCCAAACTGTAGCATCTTTGGCGCCTGAATGCATGGCTTTTAGAGACACTGATCTTGGTAAGTCTACTAAAATGTTTTTGTTTTTTTCTGCCCTGTTTTTAATTTGTACTTGATATTTGGAAAGATAAGTCCAATTCTGTCTTTTAAATGGGTATAGTCAAAGAAAAGTGTTTTTCTTTGGCCCCTTTCCTCAACTAAGGAAAACCTACCATGCTTATACTGTTTAACTAAAAAAGAAAAAAACTCTTTCCTCTGGTCTTCTGCCGCATGTTCTTACAGGCTCAGATCTGGCAGTTTGATCCCACGTGGCATACAGTTAGACTTAGTCTGCACCTGCCTCTTAAATAACCAAAAAGCTGGCACTGCCGCCACTGCCACTGCCCACCTGCACCACTGCAGAGAACAAGACCAACCCCATGGGGACAGCTTGGGGGCACGGGGCTGTGGTGGCCCGTTCTGGGTGACTGACCACCCAAACCATTACAAGGAAGATATGCGAATAAGTGCCCTGATATGTGTGGGGGGAAAAAGAATTCATATTCCTTTAGGGTAGCATGTTTCAGACACAAGCCTGGGAGTATAGCTAAAGTTTAATCTAACAGCCCTATGTCATTCTCCATAGATTAAAAATGTACATTACAAATATCTTCTCCTAGTCTGTGCTTTACTTCTTCTTTTTTAACCATTTTAAATTTATTTCAGTCTTACATTTATTCATTGTGTGTGTGTGTGTGTGTGTGTGTGTGTGTGTGTGTGCCCTACTTCTTGTTATGGTTTGAGTCTGGACCATCCCTGAAGGCTCCTGTGTTGAAAGCTTGGTTCCTAAAACAGCAGTGTTTAGAGGTGAGGCTTTTGGAAGTAATTGGATCATGAGGCCTTGACCTTATCAATGGATTAACCCATCAATGGGCCCATAGCTGATGGCATTACCTTGTCCCTGGATCCTTCCTCTCTCTCTCTTTCTCTCTGTGTCCTGGCTGTCATATGTGGAGCAAGCTCAGCTCCACCATGCCTTCTCCGCCATGTTCTACCTGGCCTTAGGCCCAAAAACTGGAGATGTTTTTGAGCAACTAATGTTGGTAAGAGGCCACAGGCCACAGTGATGCAGAGGACTAAAAAAAAGTTCCGGCCCAAGGCTAGAGATGACAGTGACCAAAGCAAGGGTGGGAGTGAGTGGTAGAGTGTAATTTGAGAAATGTTTAGGAGATAAAAATCAATAGCATGTGATAAAATTTGTATCCTTATATTTTGCAAGAGACATAACTGAGGGTTAGAAAGATTAATTTGCCTGTAGCAACAGGGTAGGAATTAAAATCTTTATCTGCCTGATTTCAAACAAGGTGATTTTTTTCCCTAAATACCTATTGATCAATAGAAATATCTGTTTTTCTGTTTATTTGGATCACTAATAGGGATTAAACACTCAGCATGGCTAATTATTCCATTAAAAAGATAATGTTTAAGTGTTCAGGGATATTTTTCTGTTAACTGGGGGGTATATGCTCTAAATCTACCAACTTGTATGTTTTTGAAGGCAATACAATCTAAAGATTTAATACTGTGCCCTGAAAGAAATGAGTCTGTTTCAGACAGCATTTAGCCTTTTTCTGAGCGGTGGGCCCTATTGATAACCTGACGAACACTGCAGGTACCAACATGTAAACAATTTTGCTAATAATGTCAGAGAGTACACACACCCTGTCCCTAATGCTTATCATCAACTTTAGATAAAGAATATTATTATACCATGATCCCAAATGATAAAAATAATTCAGCAAAGGTTAATCACTGCGGTTTAAAAATATCTTTCTTTACAAGTCACCAAATAAAAAATATCATTAAAAGACACTAAATGACTAGTATATCTAAATAACAAACAAACCAAAAAAGATAAATGATTCAGTGTGCAGAATAGTCTTATACTATAGGGTAAAATGTCAGTTTTCTATGATGGTTATGAAATACTGAAAATGGATATATTAAACATAATAATGTAGCATTTTAGATCCTGAAAGGATCTTAGAGATTATCTATCCCAACCCACTGCGTTTATAGAGGACAGACTAGATAAGTTACCTCTCCTTGGTCATATAAGTCACTTATCACAGACCTTTGTCTAGAACCCAGGCATGTGACTCTTAACTAAGGGATCATTCCATGTACTATTCAGTCTTAATGCAGATTGTCTATAAATTCCAGAAACCTAAGACATTAAAGAAAATTCTGACAATGTTTAAGTAAAATCATGATTGAAGTAGGGGAAGATGCATATGCCTGATATAATAGAGAAGATTAAAATAATGATCTACCTAATAGTTGCAATTATTATTCCAATAAAAATAAGGATATTTTATTTGAATTAGTCTATAGAAAACTAATAAATTCCTTTTTAATTGAAAAAGAAAACTTCATTATTACTTCCTAGGCTATGATAAAATGTAGAGATGCATTCAATAATAAAATTAACTATGCTTAGGACAAGAATATATTTCTAAATGTAAAATGCTTATTATGTTAAAATACTGTATTTTACATAAAGATTTCTTGAATATTAAAGTCTTCTAAAATATTTTACTTGCATCTTTACTAGCAATATTGGCAACTTTTTCTTTCTGAATTAATTTTAGGACTTTTTGCTTACCCTAATGTTAAATTATTAAATTAAAAAAATGTCTGTTGTCTATTAAATAGTGTTTCAAGTATTGACTTATCCTTCTGTTTAAAAACAGAAACTCTTAGAGATCCCCTGGTTAGTAAGATAAATTTTCCTTCTTTAATTATGTTCAGAGAAATACTTTAGTGATGAGAAGCTGACTGGATGTTACATGAGTTCTTAATACTGATTTATGACAGTGTACATCAGGAATGGCAAATAGGTTTTGATTAATGTTTGAAGCTCTTTAGCACTTTCTGAAAAGCTTTATGAGATCACATCTCAGCTCAGCAGGAAGGTTTGCCTTGATTGATTAGTGATGTCTGCATTGGATGTAATATAGAAAGAACTGGCATGGATACCACATGTTTAATATATCTATTGTAAAACCCAAACCATAGGTACTCCTGGAGGACAGGAGTTTGCAGTTGATAGTATTTACTGATGTAGTTAACCAGAAAAAAAATGATTTCAATTTATGAAGCTTCTAAAAGTGTTAACACTATAATTTTGCCTTGGTCATTTCTGAGTATAAGAATCTTATTTCATAACTCAAGATTCTGTCATACATCAGAATCGTGATTTTTGGTATATTTTTCTTAGAAATGAGACATTAGGATATGTAAAAAGTTAAATAATGGTCCAGATAATCAGTTTTAGCTCAGAAATCACTAATATCTATGGGAGCACAAAGTGCTTATTATCATTATTCTTATGTTTATAAGAAATTCTCAGTAACAATTCTCATAAATTGAATAGTTTCAGGGGAAAAGCACTTAGTGGCAATACAATCTTTTGGGGAAAACTGGGGGGGGGAGCTCACCAAGTGCTGTGTGCATGTATGTCCCTATTACTCTGAATTACATTATGTGTGATTACAATGCACCAATAAAAGTATATTTTAAAAAGAAACAAGCTAATAGGGAGATGAAACAAAAGCATAATATATAGTCAATTTGGAGAAAATAAAAGCTAAGGATGATCAAATAAATAAATAAATAAATAAATAAATAAATAAATTTACATAGAAATTTGACAGTCTTAATGCTTTATAAGAAAGGATAAATGGCCAAGATATGGTGTTACTGGAATCAATTTATACCAAGAAAGTTCAGTTAAATCTTAGGTCCAAATAATTACAGTGTGGTTTAGTGTACACCCTAGTGCAGCTTTCTCAAATACATAGGGAGACAAAAGTTCCATATTTCTGAAAATCTGCCTAACTGATCAGGCAGAACTGGGTGTGAAGCTTTGGGCAAATTACTTAGTTTTATTAATGCTTTGTTTTCTTAACTAACATGAGGCCAAAAATAACTCCTATCTGACAAAACCTTGGAAAATCCAACATTACAGGTGTCTGTTGGTGGGTGCCTTCACCATTTACCACATAGCAACCTAAATCTAGAGGAAGAGGAGCTTTGTAAAGTGTCACGGGCATCACTAGACTACAACACTGCAAGACAGTGTTATGGTTCGGACATGAGGTATCCCCCCAAATACTCGTCCCCTGTGCAGCAGTGTTCAGAATGGCATTTTGAGGGGAGTGGCTGGATTTTGAGTGCTCTGGCTGAATCCATGGATTAATCTGTTGATAGCTGAAGGGACTACTGGGAGGTGGTAGAAAGTGCAAGCAGGAGGGGATGGTTGCGGAGGTAGGTGACCAGGGGATTCCCTTGGGGATTCTATCTTATCTCTGCCACCCGCCCCCCGATCCTGACTGTCATGAGCTGAGTGGCTTTCATTCACCGTATCCTTCCACCATGATGTTCTGCCCCATCTCAGGCCCCAAACAGTGGAGTCAGCCAAGATGGACAGGAACCTCTAAAACCACGAGCCAAAATAAATCTCTCCTCCTCTGCCTTGTTTGTCTCAGGTATTTGTCACGGCACTGAAAGCTGATGAACACAGTGAGGAAAGAGATATATGAAGAGCTCTGCAAAACTTCTTGTATAGTTCTCTCTTGGGAAAAGAAACATAGTAACAACTTTTTAATATTTTTATTAGAGAATAGATGTGCTCTTTCTCTCAGTCCTGCTCCCCAGTGTGAGAGTTCAGTGGAATGCCATCTCTGTTAATCATTGAGATTACATAATAGGAAGGCAGTGGGGTGACAGGACCAGCTCACAATGACATGCAAGAGCCCAGTGCACATCTCTGCCCAACTCTGCATTCTGCGACATAATAGCTTGAAATTGCTCGTGATGGAAGAATTTACACCCCAGAAATAGGCAAATGCTAGAGATCATCCACTCCTCTACTTCCTGCCCCTTCCACTGGAGATAAGGTTAACACAATAGCATTCCATACCAGTAGATACATTCTAGGGGTGTCCAGAGTCTTGAGTCTCTTGGATTGACCAAGAAACCATCAACATTGGAGGGAAAAATACTACAGTTACATATACTCCAAATGGATGCTTAATTAATCAATTCAAGGGCCCTTCGAAGTCAAAGACCAAACTTTATAATTAAGAAACTTTTATAATCATGGAAAATGAAATAATTTAACCTAATTTACAGAGTCCCTGACATAAAGAAATGTAAATACCAGATACTAAATACCAGAATAGCAGTATTTGTTTTTATTTTTAATTTTAAAGTATTTACTAACAATATATTTTTACATGTACTAAAGTTTACCCTTGCTGAGTTTAATCTCCATCCATTTCATCCTTTCACAAAACAGACAAATATTTAAAAAATGTTCATAGACATTGAAATTTAATGGGATCAGGCACTCTATCTTTCAGTGATTGGATTTATAAAACCCCTATAAGATGCCTCTCTTACTTATAAAAGGACATAAATTTATACCTCTGGTACAAGGCTCAAAAACGAAGGACTCTACATTATGTTCCCGTGGGAATGTGTGTTGATGACTCCATTACATTATTCTTGAACCCAGGCAAACTAAAACATGGCACGTCACAGAGGTCCTCCCCTTGCTCCCAACTAAAAAGCACTTTGTAAATGGACAACCCTTCCTTGGAGAAAAAGAATAATTTTTGCTAGGAACAGATTACAATTCTGTAGAAATTGTTTTAAACATCATTATGCCTAGCAAGATAATACACATTCATAGAACCTCTTATTTTTCATGATAGCCTCATCTACTGTTTACAAGGTGACCATGTGACCTACAAACAATATGTGCACTTTAGTGATAATAAACAGTCAACTTGTGATTTTAGAGATTTTTGACTTTTAAAAATTTTACAGTATAGTGTAGCATAGAACTGCAGTAAGGTTTTATAATATCATTTGAATTTATTTATATATGACTCCAATATACCCATCCAATCTAATGAGTGACTTATGTTCTCTATAACAAACCAAATGGAAGGAATCATTTGGATAAAATATTACTGTGTCCAATTCTACTTTGCCCTCAACACAATGTATGACTAGAGAGGTAAATAATTCTTTGCTAATATTATTTTATTGTCCTATTGTTTTTTCTGGTAATAGTGCTTTTACATGTTTTGTTGAGAAAATTATTGTAAATCATAAGAGTTTGTGAGAAGGAGTAAGGACCGAGGGTAACAGGTATAGAAATATTGGTGAAGAAAAGCAAAATCATTTTGTCTGACTTATCCATTTTGATTGCCTGTATAATTCTAATTAACAGAATAACAAACAGCTCAAATCTTGAACTTTTATACTTGCTTAGTTCAATACTGAGTTGTAGAAGTAGATGAGAAGTGACTTTGACTAAACTGCTTTTTACTTGCTTAATGAGGTGAAAATGTGTTTATTATCATTTCTCAACTGAAACCACCCATCGGTAGTCACTGCCAAAGTCACAAATTGTGGAAGTGGTGTCTATCTCAGTGCTCGCACTGAACGTGACACTTCTACTTATGTTTTTGTATGTGTATAATTGTAATAATTTTTGCATATTTGGAGCGTTTTTGTTTTTTAAAGAAGTTAAATGCACCACTAATGCAATATTCCAGGTATTCATATCGGTTAACGGAAAAGTGTACGTTGGGAAACCTAGTGAGAAATGTACAAATCAGCAATGAACTGATGAAGTTTTCAAAACAGAAGGATTCTATTGGTACCTAAGTAATCCTTCCTGAATTATTGTGTTTGTATCTCCATAGTGTGAAGAATTAGTACAAAGCACACAGCTATGGTATTTGTTCAGCTATGTGACACATTCAACATGAATGAGAAGGATATTCTATATCATATTCACATCTGAAAATGTAACCATTTCCTTGAAGCATTGATTATAATATACAACCAAAAAGGTCAATGAATTAATTTTCAGTAATTCAAGATCCTTGATAGTATGAAACACCTATCTCTAGAACACCCTGTCTCTTTCATTGGCACTA
The DNA here is from genome assembly GCA_004027185.1 of Glis glis. Taxonomy (NCBI): domain Eukaryota; kingdom Metazoa; phylum Chordata; class Mammalia; order Rodentia; family Gliridae; genus Glis; species Glis glis. The sequence goes on along the minus strand of PVJS01011359.1, from coordinate 5,133 downwards.
CTAACATGATATTCAGTCACAAAAATATTGATTATATTCTTCAGAGGATAATTAACTGATGGAAAAACATTAGTGTACACTATAACTCAGATCATCAACAAAGAGGGTAAAAGACATATATGGTTTATATGGAAGAGTTAATATCCTTGATGGAAAAGCCACAGATATTCACACTTAATTGGAAGTAGCATCTGGAGGCAAGATCTGAGGGGTCGATAATGCATTGATTGAGATAAAAGACTATTCTTTATACTTGTTAAATTGCTTTCTTTTACCTCTCACATCTTTTCTACTCATTTAAAATATACTTAGATTCAACTTTGAATTATCCACCTATCATTTTAAACAATTTAGGTAGATCAGTCTCCATGTGCCATAATTTCTCAACAAAATGTTAATCATGTTTCCAGTGTTAGAATCATGGTCTGTTTGAAAGGTGGGAAATTTACCTTGGGGAGCAATAGTGTGGTCTTACCTTGGGTTGCATATCTATGGAATAAGTATCTTAAGTATCTATCACCGCATTGTAAATGTTCACTGAAATAGTAATAACAATGCTAGCTACTGCCTATTGACCACTTGCACAGGTGTGCTGGACAGTGTAAGATAGTAAAATAGAGTGGGTCCTTGGGGAGACACCCTTAGTAAGTGGAGATTTTTAACAACATGACAAGTTGTGTTGAGCTAGTTTCTTTGGTTAAAGATAAACAGATTATTCTATGTATGCTTATAAGAGATTAGATATAGTATTAATTAAAATGTCATCTGTCCGAGGAACTAACACAACATGTCCACAGTGATTAATAGATGGTTTGACCAAAGAAGAGCATTCTGACCTCCAAGTATAGGGTGGTTACCCATGGGACTCAGTTGCCATGATAGAGTGGTTTCCGTGAGACTTGGTCTCCATGGGACTTGGTCACCATGAGACTTGGGCTCCAAGAAAGTTTGTAAATATTTTCCAGATCAGCAAAATGTAACAGTGGCTCACCTGTGTAGTATCCCTCCTCCCAAAATCATATATATATTATCATATATATACGATATATTATCAGAGAGCTCAAATCTGGGCGTCACTTGTGTTCTCTTCTCTGAGATGGAGTGTTGCCTACATTCCCTTTGATTGTGAATTCCACTTGATGTCCTTAGATAAATCTTTACCTGTGACTTGCACAACCTGCAGTTCCTTCTGTGATCAATGTCAAGAATCTGAATGGTTTCAAGTTTGAGGTCTTTTTCTCTTAGGACCTCTTTGCATCTGCTCTGGTGACAAATTAACTCCACAGCCCATTGAAGTAGAGCACAGTTTTGTTATTCATTTTATGGATGAGGGAGCTGAAATGAGAAGGCTTTATGTAATTTGCCCAATATGACACAACTACTAAATGGTGGAAGCAGGATTAAAATTTGGATACCCTATCTCCAATCTCTGTACTGTAACTTCTTGTAGGATCACATAATAATACACAGATGTAGAGAAAGTTCTCAGACAAGTGATGTTTGAATTCTCTTCAGCCTTCAAAATTGTAGAGCTTTCTATTTTAGTTAATAATACTGTCTTACTAATTATTATTATTATTATTATTTTTGGTACATTGTAATTTTACATCATATTAGGTTATAGAGTGTCACATAGCTCTTGGTGCCCTCCTCACTGGGTCTCTCCCCTCGCCCTCACCTTCCCTTAGTATAATATTCTTGAGTTCCATCCATTTTCCTGCAAATGGCATGATTTTGTTCTTTATGGCTGAGTAACATTCCACCGTGTGTATCTACCAAAGTTTTGTGATCCATTCATCTGTTGACGGACACCTAGGCTGGTTCCATAATTTGGCTATTGTAAATTGAGCTGTTATGAACATGGATATGCAGGTATCATTATAATATTCTGATTTCAATTCCTTTGGGAAGATGCCTAGATGTGCTATTGCTGGGCCATATGGTAGTTCCATTCCTAATCTTCTGAGAAACCTCCACATTGAAAACTATCTCACTAATTTTTGAAGTTCGAAACCACTGCCTCATTCGATCTTTGTCATTCATGTCTGTCTAATTAGTTTGGTCAAAGTATTTTTCATGTTAGTCTGCACCTATCAATGTCTTAAACACACTAAAAGACAAACCTCAAAGGATCACTTGTTTCATGAGGCTTTTTCTGCACTCTCTGGGAAAATGTGGGAGGGTTGGTTGTTTTAGACAGCCATATTCAATATGATTTTCTTTCCTTTGATTATTAGAGTTTGTATAGTTTCAGAGTTATTTGTGTAGCATCTTTAAAAGATACAACATTTCCCAAGGGTTTACTGCTTTATATTCAGATTATACATATAGATTACAATATACATGGAATTATTTTAAGTGGTGTGATGTAATAAAATTATATATATTTAGCATCTGGGCTTCCAATTGATCGAACATCTTTTTTTGTTGTAATTTGTTATTGTTTTAAATATTAGTTCATGTTAACTGTTCAAATTAATAGGTTTCACTGTGACATATTCATATATGCATATATTGTGTTTTAATCTTATCCACCCTCCCTACTATTCTCTCCTGCCTTCCCTTCTCTCCCCACTCCTCCCATTACCTTCCCTAATAGTACCTCTTCTACTTACAGAACATCTTTTTTTTTTTAAATTTACACATATAAGAAAAACACATGATACTTGTCTTTCTGTGTCTGGCTTATTTTGCTTAACATGATGATCTCCAGTTCCAATCTGTAAATAACATGACTTCATTCTTTATGGCCAAATAATATTCTATCATGTATATATAACACATTTTCTTTATCCAGTCATTCACTGATGGGCACCTAGGCTGATTCCATAACTTGGATATAGGATCCAGCATATTTTTATAGAAAGTACTAGCCATTCCTCACTGTTCTGTAGTGACATTTTTCTTAATAAATTAGGTTTTCATAAATGCATTTTTCCTGGACATGCTATCCTATTTCATCATCCTATTTTTCCAATTACATTCTGTCTTAATTACTGTTATTTTTTGTAAATTTTATTCTCTGGTAGTGTAAATTCTTCTTTTTCAAAATTGTTTTAATTATGTTTTGTATTTCCATATACACTACAATGTCAGTTTGTCAGTTTCCAAAAAAGGAAAATCTCTGTTGGATCTTAATTGGAGCTATACTAAATATATACAACAACTAGAAAAATTAACATAATTAAAAATACTGAGCCTAATAATGTATATGAAATGCAAAGAACCAAGAATAATCAAGACAATGTTGCTAATTTAGAACTTGTACCACCAAATAGTAGTTTGAAGACCTCATTCTATTTGTTGAGAAATCAAATATCATCTTATTATTATTGCTCCATTAATAGTAACTTGTATTATGGGATCTTATAAGAATTTCTTTTTGTCTTTTATTTTTAACAGTTATAATACTATGTGACTAAGTGCGTGCACACCCACATAAGTTACTTGAGTTTCCCTAGTGACTGACTCTTGTTTTGAAAGTTCTTAGTCATGATCTTTTCAAGTATTTTTTCCTATTATTTCTCTCCTTATTCTTGACATTTCACTTAGACCTTCTTTTTATTTCACTAATACCTTATACATGTCTCTTATTGTTTTTCTTTTTTTTTGGGGGGGTGGACTTTATTCTAGATATTTATTCCCTAATATATTCTACCATTCTCTAGTTCTCTCCTTAACTGTTAAATCAATCCATGGAAATCTAAAAGTAGATTATTTTTTTTCTTTTTTTCAGTTCTGGGCATTCTGGAAGAAAAAAGTAAACAGAAACTAAGGCCATTTTGTTAGGAGTTTTAATATAACAATTTTGCTTGAAAAGTAATTAAATATTTATGTGCAAAATGTGAGAATATTTTTATGAAAAACATAACTCTAAGGAAAAGTGGTGTTTTACTCTAAAGAATCTCTGAAAATTTGGTCTTGATAAAATTCTCTTTTATGCTAAGTTCCTTAGATAACTTATGTTATATAACTCATATCACAGATAAATGAATATCATCACTATTTGCTAGCTTAAATTCAGTTAAGTTCATGGATTATAGGGATAGAACTGTCAGAATTATTATCAAATTAATGTTTCATGGGCACTTGAAATTGGAAGCTTTACACTAAGAACATGAATGTTTTTTTTTCAGTACTAGGAATTGAACCCAGGGCCTTGTGCATTTGAGCATGTTAGGCAAGTGCTCTACCACTGAGCTACATCCCTAGCCCTGTCTTTTGAATATATATTTTAAATATGTTTATATAATGAGGTTTTATTTCATAATATAAAAAGGCTATTTTAATTCAATATAAAATAAAAATACTCTTCAATCATAAAAATGCATTAACATATACTATTTCAAATAAGACTAAGCAATACTATTTGAAAAGGTGCTTTTAATTAAAGTACAAATTCATTTTGAGGTACTGTATCTTCAAAGGAACTACTTTGAACTCCCAAATATACAAAAACAAGGATTTGTCTTGCCATTATAGATGTCAGAAGAATTAACTCTCTTCAAGTTTAAGAAGGGCAGTATGGTCTCTGATATCAAAGAAATATAAAATTATTTTAATGGCAATATTAGAAGTTTACCTCATGGTTTAGATAACAAAAGATAACTCGAGGCATATAATATCATTAAAGGAAAAATTTAATAGAAATATTGAAATCTTGTAATCTTTAGAAAAAAGAAACTTGAGGGATAACAGACAAAATTTGCTGAGAGGTAAACTACTTTGAGCGCTTTGATGGGAGTCAGTGCTTGTGACATTTATTTACTGCATTGTCATGAGTCATTATTGTCTTGGTAATGTTATACATATAACCTTTTAGAGTAGTTGATTTCAGATTTATATGAGCCTTGCTTATAGAATAGGCAGCCACCTCTATGGTTTGATTGAACACATTACATTCAATAAACTTTGATATTGAAAAATATCTCCACTTGTAGCCTACCCTATGGTTCTCAATACTGGACTACTTTGATCTAATTTTTTTTTTTTTTTGTGGTACCGGGGATTGAACCCAGGGGCCTTCTACATCTGCGCTACACCCCCGGCCCTATTTTTTATACTTTATTTTGAGACCGGTTCTCACGAAGTTGTGGAGGGCCTCACTAAGTAGAGAGAGAGAGAGAGAGAGAG